>MU117990.1:106768-125905 GCA_014904855.1 Thelephora ganbajun
AGTATTGGTAACGGGTTGAGTGTCCGATATTAATCCCCCGTTGATGGGTGTTTCACAGCCACCTCCCGGGATACGACCGCAAGACTTCTCGCTCTTGACCGGTGACCCATTGGAGGAAGTCCGGCCCAAGACGTTCGCAGGTCACCGAGATGCGGTCACCGGGGCTTATTTCCAGCAGGGACGGCGTCGTCTTCACATGGTGTGAAAAGCAGAACAAGGACTAAGGTGGCGCAGATGACGAGGTTCCTACTGCATCTACATCACTTGAGGCGTTCACAAGCACAATTACCTCAATCTTGCACAGCTGGAGCATTGGAACCGCCCGACGAATAGCGGAGACCCTACGACTGTTGGAATATTGGGTTCTCAATCATTCGGTTATTTACTCTTATTTGTTCCTTCCTCATTTTCTTTATCTATTCGATCGGAACGCTTCGTCTCCTCAGTTCTTTTCTATTCTCTGAGGAGTACGTATTATCTTATTCCTTTCTTTCTTTACCTAGCTAACCTGCCTTAGTTCGTCTCATCTAGACGCTCGCTAGATTTCGACAACGACATGGCAAAGATATCAGAGTGTGTGGATCGAATAAGTGGGAAGGTTCTTTCGGCCGTGTCTGGCCATCAATTGCCAATGATAGTAGGGTGGTTGGGCTTAAGTACGTTTCAGCCAGATTAGGCCTAGGATGGTCGTTGCCCACAGGCCGTGTCCATTCTGGGGTTCGCTCCGGTACGATAGGCGGAGATTGTTGCCCATGTAAGCAATTAGGTTTATGTACCTAAAATGAGCGACGGCCATGGGATGTGAACAATTGTGAGCAAACACGGCCAACCCCATCGCGCCGTTGGACCCCATGGCATGGCACGGTGTTCGACCGATGTCAGTCACAGGCCGTGGTCCCGGGCGCGTCCCTCCACCTTCTCCTGCTGAACGGATGAAGATAGGTACTGGATGTCTCCAGAGTTTGTTCAGATCTTCGAAGATCCAACTGGGGGCTCCGAGCGTGAGAACATTCCCAACTGCTCACGTGACGTGGGAGGACATTTGGTCGCACGCGCCACTGCCAAACGATCGAAGCTCAACCACTCGTCCTCCTCCTGATCTGAACGCGTGCGTTACTTCTGGCCCGTTGTCTGCGGCCAAAAGCGGCGTGATCTGATTTGAATCCTGTGCCCGTTGGCCCATAACTTTTGCTTTCAAAATCCACGGCTGCCCGTGTGGCACGTGAATCACATTCGTGTTTGTACTTCCAGGCCACCCATCTCATCCTTAAAAAAGACGCAGCTCCGGCAAGTATGTACTTTCCAACCCTTTTGCTCTGCTATTTTGTATTCACCCGATGGCTGAAATTATCCTCACTAGCTCGCCACTCACATCCCCCCAGAGTTCACCGGTTCTCCAGCCCATCGACGACTTCCCCACTGGCACCCCTCCAAACAAGCAGCCCCAGAACAACTCCACCTACCTATCTGTTGTTACCGACAAGCCTCCCGATTCCACACCTGTTAGGAATACACAACAAACGTTCACGGACTGCTCCTCGTCACCCCCTCCACTCGCGAAAGAACTTCACTTAGCCTTAGACGCAGAGATGCGACAAGCCTTCGTTGGACCGTTGTCTATTGAGACTTTCTTCCAACATTTCCTCCCTGTCAAGAATGCCCCTCCTCCTTCAACGTCACCAGGATTCACAGCTATGTCCACAGCGACCTCTGAAAAGCAGATGTATGGATTCTTTGTACGCTCTTCCACTCTCTTCGTGTATCTCTCCTCCTCTCACGATAGCTTACACAGGTCAACACCGTGAACGCGCTGTTCACTCGTTTCACTGCCTTTGATACGTCCAACACGCCATCCGGCGAAGCAGAGGCCGAGTACAAGCCCGACGTCACCATTTACGAGAGAAAGGAAGAACCCCCCACGCACACCGTTACGTCTTTCCAGAGGATGGAGATGTTCGTCGAGTTCAAGCACGGCAACTCCGCTGATCCATTCGCCACCGAAGATACCTTCTTCCCGAAACTATTCAACAATACTTGCGCCAATCGCGGCCAAATCGTTCTATACTCCACCCGACAGCAGGCATATCAGTTCCGAACCTCTGTATTTACCGTTGGGATCTTCGGCAATATCGCTCGTCTCTTCCGTTGGGATCGCACCGGTTGCCAAGTCACTGTTCCGGTCGACTATTCTACGGACAAGGGAAACCGCCAATTGACGGAGTTTTTCCTTCGCCTCGACCTGATGGCAGATGATCCAGAGGCCCGAGGTTGGGATCCAACCGTCAAAGACGCAACGGCAGAAGAAGTCAAGGATTTCGCCGAAGCGGTCAAGATGGCCTGTGAGGGACGACCTGCGCCCGAACGGAGGAAGGCGCGTGGACGGAGGAAGGAGGTAGAAGATAACAAGAAAGTGGCAGACCCGATGCTTTGCAGATTGGTCGAGAGCGTCGGAGACCCCAGCGAGTATCCGAGGAGGAAAGTGTCCATTCTTGACGGCAAGGTTCGGAGAGACTACATCGTCGGGCGTCCAACTTCGGTTTTGAAGGCTCCCACCGGACGCGCAACCCGTGGGTTCGTGGCGATGTCGGTGAAGACGAAGAAGCTGGTATTCTTGAAGGACAGCTGGCGACCAGACGTTGACGGGATCCAACCCGAGGACCATTGGTACCAGCTGTTGCGGAAAAAGAAGCGCGGGGGCATGAAGCACATCGGAGCCTACTCGCATGGATCCGACGTGTACGCCACGAGAAAATTTGACAGGTGTCCAGACAAGAAACAGCGCACGATCACCCACCTCTATGCGAAGGAACACGGGCGAGTAGAAGCGATGATGGGGTACATCCACCATAGGGTGGTCCAGTCCGAGCTGTACCTTCCGCTGGAGATGTTCAGAGATTCGAAACACCTGACGAGCATCATGTATGATATCGCCAAGGGTGCGTTTCTTCATGGAATCTGTGTTTTGTTGGGAGTTAACCTTGTTCACAGCCCTTGAACATGTACACGAGGCCGGAATGTTCCACCGCGATCTCAGCATTGGGAACATTATGATTGATGCCAAAGGCAACGGGCGATTGATCGACTTTGACCTGGCACGACTCAAAGACGAAACGGGTGCACGCCAAACTATGCGCACGGTGAATCTCCAGCCTTTGTTTTATTGGACCAGCCGCTGACCACGATTTTGCAGGGTACTTGGCAGTTCATTTCGACCGCGCAGCTTCACGATCCAGGCAGGATCTACGAGGTTTCTGACGAGCTGGAGTCTTTCTTTTTCGTTATCCTCTACGAAGCCGTCCATTGGGTCAGCCACAGCAAGCCAGAGAGATTCAACGTGAAGCATATCTTCGACGACGTTTTGGTTCACGCTAATGGCCGTCAGACCGGTGGGTCAGGCAAGCAAATGATGTACACCATGGATGCGGGCGTGGTCCTCCAAGACCTCGAGTTCGACAAGTCCCCGCCATTCACTGACCTCATCAGAGGGGTCTTCCGCCTCTTCCAATCCCTCGCCATTGTCAACTACGAGAAGCGATTGGGTCGGGATCCGCGACCCCAGGATGCTACGAATGTCGACCAGTTGAAGGATTGTAAAGCGATCATTCAGCTGATGAAGAATGCGGTGGAGAGGACCGATTGGCCCAAAGTCCGTGACAAAGCGGCAAAAGACAATTATCCTCGCAAGGAGGAAGTCGATAAGGAGGATCGTGTTGGACTTGCAAATTTGAAGGTCGCTACTGGCACTATCGAAGCACCTATTCCCGGTATCCCTGCTGTTGGTGTTCCCCTGTCCGCTTCCGCCAGCACAAGTCGGGCCTCCAAGCGCGGACGAGAAGAGGACGACGGATACACGACTCCAACGAAGCGTTCCAAAGTCGAGGCCGTTTGATTTTCTTCCACTTATCGATACCATTCTCATATTTCTATACCTTCTCCCGGATTGTAATTTTATCTGTATTTGTATGTATAACTTCATGTATTATCAGTCTCGCCAAACGGGATTTTGCTCAGTAACATTCGATCGCACTTCTGGTCTGGTCTATTCAGGTGAAAACGTACAAAGCGCTTCGGTCACAAACTAACTTATATTGAGTCACTTTCGAACTGGGACGACTACTGAATTTCAGTCGTTGCCGTTTTTACAGTAGCGTCTAACAGGGATCGAAGAGGGGGGAGTGAAGGAAGAGTGACTTCTGATTCGGTGAGCTGAGGTTTTTTTCCGGCATTTTGCTTTCCATAGATTGTTCGCTCTTGGCGTCGACGTCCTCTAGTCCACTCAGAAAAAAAATTCCTGCACCATTAGGGTACTCGATACAGACCGCTTGTACAAATTACACGGACCGTTTTGCGGTTTTCACTCATGCTAGTCACAACCCTTAACCACTGCTTCATTGCTCGATATCCAACCCGTGATTTACCCTCCACAATACATCCTGCACGTACCAACTAAACGTGCTATGGGGCGTACCAACCACGCGAGCTGCCCTTGCAACCACCGTACCAACATGTTCCCAATCTCCACCCCACTAATGGGATCACGAATCCTGGCGATTTGTTCCACCTCCTGGGGAAAATCTCCGAGGAGGAATACGCAGGAAAAAAGTCTGACGAAATAATGGTACTCGTCAGTATGGGGATCTTTCGAATCGGTTGCGATGCGGAACGTTGAGACGTTCCAAGTCAGGATTCGTGTGCAGTTCTCCTTTACATTTCCTCATCGAGTTAAGGTCAATAGTACGGTACCATAGTCGAATGGGAGGTGGACGGGGAGTCAGACGGTGAGATGCATCGTTCGAACGGGGAAGACCAAGAGCTGTTTCCTGTGGTGGAAATGTCGAGTTCTAACTGACGTGCGCGTTCAGTGGACAATCCTAGGATCCCATGGACCGGCTTCCACCAGAGCATCCTAGAATGTTCCATCGCAGTTTCCAGAAAGTAACTGTCATTACGTCGCAAGTACGCACCGAGGGAACTAGACCCAGCACCAGGACTGGAGATCTTCGTAGCGATTTCGACAGACAAATTTTGTAGGAGAGGGTGTTTTAAGCTCATATATCGTCGGATCTGTTTCCGGATTGCCTTGTGGGCGGTATCTGAGAGTTTTAGGCGACGTGAACCGAAGAAAGATCCAAGTTGGATGAGCTTCGCGATGCCATGGTCCATCTTACCATACGCGCACCTCCTCCAGAATTTGGGACTATCTCATGGAGAGTGCGACCATTCCACCAGCGCAAGATATTCATGTCCTCGAAGCGGACAAGGACAGAGATCACTCCAGAGCGGGGAACGGTCACGAATCTGTCTCTGGAAGTGCGGCCCGGTGAACGTCGACTAAACACACTGCCAGCCACACTTAAGTAATGTGGAAATCTGCCCTTGAACCAGCACAAGCATGAACCCGCCACACTTTTTACTGGAAGCCTTGAACGACTCGATCATCTCTGGAACTTTTATCGACACAAAGTTCTACCTGTTCTCTCGTAGGGAAGCTTCCGGACGCGTCGGCTCACCGCGGGCGCTGTACTGTAACAGTTGCGTTCTGAACACCGTCCCTTACTTTTCCAAATGTGGGTTACAGAAGCCTCTCCGACATTTTTCATCTAATCTTACGGCCCCGAAGTGTTCTCAGATGCATCTTCGGAGGGACAAACGAGGGACATCGACGGCGGGTTCCCCTCTGACTCCCACCCATACACCGAGTACTACGACTACCTCTCCGACAGCGACCTTGAAGAGGAAAAGGAAGAATCTGCCGAAGACGATAGCCCTGAGTCGCCGCACGGTCCTCATGATTCGGATTCACAAGTACCTCCGACCGTGACCTCTGAACATCTGCCACACCCACCACCAGATGTAGGTGAGGTTCAAAATCACGACGAGTCAGTTCTGAATCTGTTAAACCACCAAACATCTCCGACTAACCTGCATCACAGACCTGTAAACGGTTTAGCGAGGATGGGGAAAGTTGCCGTCATCCGCGACATGGCAGCCGTGACGTATGCAAAGCCTGTGGCTAATTGTTTTTCGTACCTGATTGACCTACCGTAGCTTTGAAGCCATGGTCTGTTTCTTGTACACCGGCAAGATAAGGTTTGCTCCATTGAGTTCGGACTTACGTCGTGAACTCCCTGCGGAGGCAAGAGGCGGGGATTGGAGCACGGTGAGACTACCACACCCGTCAGCGAAGTCAATCTACAGACTTGCGGACAAGGTGACCAACTTCGCTCGCGTTTGGCATCCTCTGGCTCATCGGTTTTAGTACGATATACCAACCCTGAAACAGTTGGCTAAGGCATACATCCACAAGAACCTGGCATACTGCAATATCGTGGATGAGGTACTTTCTAGCTTCTCCCTTTCGTGTGTTACACCCTTGCCTGAACGATCCACAAATGCTGATTCTCGTAACGCAGCTTCCCAGAGATACTGTCGGTCCAAGTCTCGCGAATTGTTAGCAAGATGAACGAGGAATTGAAGGGGGGTACCGTAAGCATCACAAGGAAGCAGCTTTGGGATAAAATCGCCGTTTTACCCCAGTCGCGACTGGCACGTGCGACGGACGCTCTTGCAATGATCTGGAGTGGTATGACGAGATCACTGAAGAGTCTACTTCCCCCGAAAATGGAACCCAAGTCCACTGTCTCCGCGAAACATACCCTTTTTCCAAATTGGCATAGGGTGAAACTTGCCCTCTTCAAGTCAATCTTCACAGGCACTTTCATCGATGTTCAGTTCTACGCATACAATACAATCAGCAACGGTCTACCACTGGACCCGAAGGCTTTGTTCACGTCAAGCATCGTGATCGAACAATGGGGACCAGCTATCACGACGCGTAAGTGGGAAGCCTCCCCCCAATTCACCCGCCCTAACATGTGAGCGAAGAAACCGTGGGGGTAGACCCCCAAGTTGCGTGCCTGGCGGATGGACTAACCGACGATTATGGGTGTTGGCGTGCCCCAGAAACACTCCACGCAGACGAGACGGTCCCGTGTGTACTTGTCATGAGTATTTCGAGGTATAACAAATCTCACATCCTGCTTAGAAAGTACCGGACTGAAGCCGCTGCTGCTGGAAGTTGTGAAGCGGTTATGCTGATGTCAGGGGCGTGGAAGACGTAGGTTCAATCCGACCTTCTGCGTGACAAGTGGCTGACGTACCTCTAGATGGATGTCACTCCTTTCCTACGCCTACACGAATGAGATGACCTTTGCACCGCTCCAGACTTCGACCTGTGACAGTGGTCCAGTGGCGGATGCCGAGGTGCAACAACCCCAACGGTGTTCTCCTCGTTCAATGTATTCTTTAGCTACAGCGGTGGGTATTTCCTACATGTGCATCGCCCGCAGCACTGACAGTTGAGAAGCTTGGGATCAGAGATATCGAGGAGAAGGCACTGAGTAATATTCGGTCCAAGCTTTCGACCTCCAATATCACACGAGAACTCTTTACTTCGTTTGCTGCAAGGTGCGCATCTGATAGTCCTGTCCGTTCTTTTTCTTTTTCACACTTGGGCCTCCTCCAGTCATAAAGCGGTCATGGATATGGAAATCCAGTTTTTCCACAAAAACTTTACCGAGAAGGATCCAAAGTTGCTAATGGACCATATCCAAGGAATGGGGTCCGGGGAAGTACCGTTATTTTCCACGACACTGGGCTTGGTTTACGACAGGCTGGTTGAAGATGCGTTCACACAGCCCATCTCCTCCAGTTCTGGCCTCGAGAAATCTAGTAGCGGTCAGAGCGTCACTGAGCCCGCTCCTCCCCTCCAAGTAACGAATTCCCCTACCCCTGGACCCGTTCCCTCGGGCAGCACTGACCTCGTGGCACAGTTGGAGTGTATGCAGTGTGGTAAAGTCTCACGTTTAAAAGATCTTTACGATGGTTTGCGTTGCCCTCTATGCCCAAAAAGGAGTACCAAAAAGGGACGGCCCTTCATGCAATGCCAATTGTGCGGCATCGCGCGGGGTGCATATAGAAATATTTGTGTTAGAAGGGCGTGTCGAGCGACATTTGTATAGCACGTTTAAACAAATGTAGAATAGCGAAGATTCGCCTCAGCTGGACGTAAACGAGATCCCTTGACGATAATTCGAATGGAGATGCGGATTGCCATACACAAACCCGACATGGGGCCGGCTGAGTTGCTAGATCCACCAACCCTATCCAATCACACCTTCGTCGTAACATGGCGTGACTTCATGGTAACCTACCTACAAGAAACCATAAATCAGGGCGATGAGAGGCATTCAGAGTGACAAAACCAAGCCCCCCACTCAACGTTTCCTGATAAACAACTTCCAATCTCTTTCTCCGTTGCGGTAACTCTAAGCGTCCCCATGACAAAGGCCGTCCCAAAACGACTCCCGCCAGTGTTTCCGCCCATCAACAGTACTGTCCGTATGTGCTAATACGATGAACAAATGCGGTTGCTTCGGGTGGGAGGCAGATAACGGGCTACATGAGAGATGTCGGAAGGTTGGGTCAGGCCCCTACGGAAAGAACCAATGTCAGTATCAGGCATTCCTAGCAGACACACGATTTCGCCCGACGAATCGCGAAGGCTGTCGGACCTCCCGATGGGAGCGAGGTCAAATCAGGAAGCGCAAGCCTTAACGCAGGTTTCCTACGAGTAAGATTTTCTACTTGGTCCAGTTTTGGATTGATTCGTGGAGGTCTTTGCACCGCTGGAGCATTGCAACCGCCCAACGAATAGTGAAGATGTTGAAAACCGACGATCGCATCGAGCATCTCAGCGATCTTATAATATGTTTGTTTTTGTTTTGACAACGGACCATTTTTAAACATATTTCGTCCGCTGGCGCTCCTCGGTCTTTTCCACCACGTTGAGGATCTACCTAACTGAGACGTCGCTCAGTCCCCATTAGAAGACCCTACGACACGGCAAAGATATCAGAGAGGGCGGATCGAATGCGTGGGAAGATTCTTTCCGCCGCGTCTACGGTGATCGCCTCGTCCGGCGTCGCCCTCCTTACCCAGCGTACACGCACATCATCCAGGATTTGGGACTGTCTCAGGGACAATGCGGCCATGCCACCACCGGCGCAAGGTATCTCTGGCATTGGTGTGGACACGGACGGAGATCACTCCAAAGCGGGGAACGGTCACGGATTTGACTCTGGAAGTGCGGGCCGGTGAGCGTGGACTGAATACACTGTTCAGCCACACTTAAGTAACGGTGAAATCTGCCCCTGGACTACTACGAGGATGGTCCCGCCACACTTTTTGCTGGATGCCCTGAACGACTCTCTCACTTCTGGAACCTTTGTCGATACCAAGTTCTACGCCTTTTCTTGTAGACAAGCTTCCAGACGCGTCGGCTCACCGCGAGCGTTGTATTGCAACAGCCGTATTCTACACACAGTGCCTTACCTTTCCACCTGTGAGTGACTCTACTCTACCAAGTAACGCATCTGACCATACGGGCGCAAAGTGTTCTCAAATGCGTTTTCGGAAAGAGAAACGGGGGATATCAATGGAGGATTCCCCTCCGACTCCCACCCTTACACTGAGGACTATGATCACCTGTCCGACAGCGACCTCGAAGATGCATCTTCTTGCTTCGAAGAGAACGAGGAAGAACCTCGTGAAGATAGCAATGACAATTCGCCACGGCTTGAGGATGCGCTAGACCCACAAACATCTCAAACTACTACCTCGGATAATCCGCCGCCACACCCATCGTCAGCCGAGACAAGTGAGGCCCAGACCAATCACAGAGTCAATGATAATCTCATAAGAGCGGGCAAAGTTGCCATCATCCGCGATGTGGCAGCTGTAACGTACGTACGGTACGGTCTCACAGTAACCGATTCTCACACCTTACTGGCCCGTCGTAGCTTTGAGGCGATGTTGTACTTCTTATACACTGGCGACATAAAGTTTGCTCCCCTCAGCTCGGACCCTCGTCATGAGTTGCCTGCGCAGGCAAGAGCTGGGGACTGGAGCGCAGGGAAACTACCATTACCGTCGGCCAAGTCGATTTATCGACTTGCGGACAAGGTGACTAGCCTTGCTCGTGTTTGGCGCCTCCCTCGCTCATCGGTTTTAGTACGATATCCCAACTCTCAAGGAACAAGCTAAGGCACACATCTACAACAACCTGGAATCCTGTAATATCACGGAAGAGATATTTTCCAGTTTCTCCTGTTCGTGAGTTACCCCCTTGCTTGAACTGCTCACGAGTATTCATTCTTGTGGGGTAGCTTTCCGGAGCTACTTTCAATGCAAGTCTCACAACTTGTCAAAAAAATGGAGGAGGAATCAAAAGAGGGCATCGAAAGCGCCACAAGGAAACAACTTCGGAACAAAATTGCGTCTTTATCCCAGCCGCAAGTGAAACGTGCGAAGAATGCTCTTGCTATGATTTGGAATTGTGTGAAGAGACCCTTGGAGCCACCTGCGACAGTGTACAAGTTCACTTTCTCCGTGACACCCACCCTTTTTCCAAATTGGCAACGAGTGAAGCTCGCCCTCCTCAAATCGATCTCAACCGGTATTTTCATTGATATTCAGTTCTATGCGTACAACAAAATGGGCAACGATTTACCGTTGGACCCGAAGCCGTTGTTTACCTCAAGCATCGTGATTGAAGAATGGGGACCCGCCATCACGACCCGTAAGTAGGAAGGATCCTCCCAATTTACCCAACTCTGACATGTGTCCGAAGAGGCCGTGGGGATATACTTCCAGGACGTGTGCTTAGCAGATGGACCAATCGACGATTACGAAAGTTGGAGTGGGGAGCTTGTAGAGGAGTCTCAAAAACACAAGTCGCCCCTGTGCGTGCCTGGTCTACGAAGTTCATAGGTGAACTGGGTCTCACATCTGCTCAGAAAGTACCAGACTGAAGCTGCTGCTGCTGAAAGTCGTGAGGTAGTGTTACTAATGTCAGGGGCGTGGAAAACGTAGTCCAAGTCCAACCTTCCGCAAAAAGAGTAACTGACACGTCCACAGGTGGATGTCACTCTTCTCCTACGCCTACACGAACGAGATGACCTTTTTGCCCCTTCGGACTTCTGTTAGTAGTGATTACGTGGCGGACGCCGAAGTGCAGCGACCACAGCCATGTTCTCCTCGTTCGATATATTCTTTGGCAGCGACGGTGGGTGTTCTCTGCGGATATACTACTCCTAGCGCTGACACGTCGAACAGCTTGGGATCAAGAATATCAAAGAGGAAGCGTTGAAGGACGTCCAATCCAAACTCTCATCTTCCAACATCGTACAAGAGCTTTTTTCTTCCTTTACTGCAAGGTGAGCATCTAATAATCTTGCTCGTTCGCTTTTTTCTCACTTGGACCTCCTTCAGTCACGAGGCGGTCTTGGACATGGAAATCCAGTTCCTTCACGGAAAGGTTATCGGGGAGGATCCCAAGCTGCTAATGGACCATGTCCACAGAATGGCATCTGGGGAAATACCCTTCTTTCCCACAACACTGAGTTTGGTTTACGATAAGCTGGTTGAAAAATCATTCACGAAGCCTATTTCCTTTGGACTTGATTTCGACAGCCGCACTGAGGATAAGAGTCCCATTGACCCTACTCCTCCCCTCCAAACATCAGGTTCCACCCCTGCCATTGATGCATCTCCCACCATCAACCCTGTTGCTCCCCCCTCCAATTCGCAAGCTCCCGCCTCTACCACTGAGCCTATTACCCTAGACACTCCCAGCAACTCGACGTGGCTGAAATGTGTCCGATGTGGTGAACTCGCACGGTTACGGGACCTTTACGAATATCTGCGTTGTCCTCGATGCCCAGAAAGGGGCAAAAGTGGGCGACCCTTCATGCAGTGCCTATCATGCGACGCCTCGCGAGTAACGCTTAGAGACGATTGCTCCAGAAAGAAGTGTAGAAAGAGGTTTATGTAACGTGGTTACACGAACGTGTAAACAATGGAATGACCCCTCGTCGTATCCCGCGAGCTGCGAGGTTAAGTCAAGTTGGGCCAGGGAAGGTAGGTGTAAATGACAGGTTTCCGCTTCTTTTTGAGCATATAGTGTTCAGGAGGTTCTAGGAAATCCAGTAAAGCTCCTCGCACGGCAGGTGTATCATTTCTGTTCGTGGTGTTGTCCGAGAGCTGACACAGGTAGGTTATATAGTCTGCGTCCGCGATGCGTTGGAGGACAGTAGAGGTGTGATACGGAATTGTCCTGCGACCGAATCTAACGGGCGGGACGAGTAACGTCTGATTGAGAGAGCGAGCAAGTACGAGAGCATTTTCGAGGGCAATGCGCTGGTTGTGAAATCCACTATGAGGAAGATAGCTCAAGAACTTTTCGCCAGGCTGAACTTGAGGATTCGGTTGATGCATTTGAGGGAGGCCGGATTGTGAGGAAGGGAATGAAGTGACGAGTGAAGGCCTGAAGAAACATGTATTAGACATGGGTATACTATTGAGAGCATCGTCTTGATGGTAGGGTACAATTCGAGGTTAATCAGCGACAAGCCCGGGCGCGACACCCACCTCGACGGGGTAAACAAATAGTATGTGGTCCCGAAACAGCAAAAGGTCGCAAACATCAGGAACATGACAAGGAGGACGAGCCGTTTTTCCTGCGATATCAGACTAGCTGATATGGCTTGTGATTCTGTCCGTACAGTCTGTCCAGGAGCGCTGATGTCTTTGTTCGAAGGAAAGGTGATGTCTTCCAGGTTTCGGAGTAGAGGGCCTCTGCAGATTCGATACGTGCCTTTCTCCACGGCGACAGAGGGCCGGATTGGGTTCACTCCCGCTCGCCCGGTTTCCCGGTCAAGAGCAGGCTCCTACCCAGCCGTTAGATGAGGGGACAAGATGAATCCGAGGAGAGTGGTGTAATCGAGATGACTAACAGATCCTTCCTTTTTGGGTCTGAGTCGCAACCGTCGCACACAGGATATAAAAGGAAAGTTTTACCGGCCCGGATATTAACCGGTCTGCCCTATGGTAGGAGCCTGGGTCAGACTCAAGAGTCGCTACGTTTAAACGCGAAAACCACGAGGCCGGGTACGGCCACAATAAACTCGGAGCCAATTCAAGAATCGGCTCATTGTGGTCTGCGTGAAAATGACGTGATGCGGCTGAGGCTTGGGGGTCGTATGGCATCTGGAATGGTAAGTTGTTGACGGCGAGGTCAAAATGCTGGACGTGTAAGCTTTCGTATATTCGATGGCAACGCCGCCTGGGCGAGACTCTGTGGTGGTCAACAAATGATTCAACGAAAGTGTGTGTGTTGTCCTTTACATTGAGCAAGTATCTGTTCTATACTGTCCGAACCCGCACGAGACACAAACAAGAGAGTCATATGTATCGATCAATCAAAACACCAGAACGCTTTGAGTCACTGCGTCATCTTGTAAAGGGTATCTTCGTCGCCACTCTCATCCGCTAACACCTTGAGTTTGCTGTCCCTGATCTTGAGAAGCTCACTTGGCTCTCCGAATTAAACGATGTTTCCAGCATCGGGGTCCGTCTACGACAATTGGTCAACACAAGACAAGTGGAAGGATGGCATCGATGCAGTCTACCATTTTATCGACATCCGTGACGGTCTGCAACTTGGTCACATCTGACCCGAGGTTGGTACGGAGCAAATTCTGGATGACCGTGGCCACGGTCTCATAGTCGATAGTTGGGGTAGCTAAGGAAAAATCCAATGAGCACTCACCGAGGGTAGCATCGTCATGTTGACCGAACGGATCCAAGTTAGGCTCGGAGCGTGTCGCTCAGGAACCCCGGAACCTGGGGGTGATCGTGACGCTCGTCCTCAAAGCATCCAAGTTGATGTTGCTCGTCGGGATGCCGTCGTACAGAATGTTTCCTTCGTGCTGAATCCAATGGCCATGTTCGGCGAGGAACCGATGTTCACGGCGGATCCAGGTTTGTGGATAGTCCCGGTTCCGTACACCAAGCAAATCGCCAAAGCGGGGGAGGTGGTTCCAACGGCGTCAACGCGAATCGAGATCCACTTGTTCGAGTTGTAGAGGGCACGAGAGAGGTGCGTGACTTTGTCGATAGACTCCTGGGTGAACGAGTTCTGGGCAGAGGAAGCACGGGTGGAGACTAGAAAAGCCAACCGGCCTCTATTTTCCCTCAAGGTGGACAGAACACACGTACCGATCCAGCGAAGGCGGAACCGAAATGGGACAAGACGGCGTTGTTTACCTCATGCTTGACGGAGGTCGACGCCCGAGAAGGCGACGATGAGGAAGAACCCATTTAGGCAGCTCAGGGCTACCAAGTCCCCCCGGACGGCGAATTTTAACTGGTTTGAGGATGTTCTGCTGACGGCACGCGTAGAATTTGGCCATCGGCATTTCGACTACAACACGAGCTGAAGCTGGCCAAGTATGTCCATCACGCGGTTCAGTGTCAAAGAAGGAACGCTGACCTACTTCACTCAGGACTCTGACGGCGAAGGAGCGAAATAAATCCTGTTTCGGAAACGCTTTCCGTTTGTGTCGCCGAGAAATCCTTCGTTTGGTCAAACTCGTCGTTGACGCCCACGCTCAATACCGTCTGGGGAATGATGAATGTAAGGTACGCGATATTTTTTGTCGTTGCTTGGATGGCGACGGAGTCGAAGTATTTCAACGCTGAGCGCTGATCCCCCGATTGGCGGGTCTGGTATCGTCCTTCCCCTTGAGCGATGGCTCGGAAACCTTCTCGCCTGTCAATTCGAAGGTCATAACAGCAAATGTGTCGCTAAGATCGCCAACAAGCGACGCGCCGAGTCTCACTGAGGCTTGGAACTCCGTGCGGTGGTCAACGCGATATCTTGGGCGATGCCGGAATCAAACAAACAAACAAGCCAGGACGATCCTGCGGCACTTATCGGAAGCTTGGATGTGCTGGAAGGCCAACATTCCTTGCAAGGTCCCCCGTATGTCCATGACCATCGGGGGTTCACGAAAATCCCCACGACTCGTGCTTATCGATGATCAAGCGATTATCGCTCACTCAACGAGTCTTCAAGGAAACCGGTATCGAGCGACACACATGATAAACTGATCCTGTGCCACGAAATCGAACTTGTGAAGATCACGGACGCTTATCTAGACCAGTACCCCCTCTTCGAAGCCGACAAACGCAGTCTCCCCAGTCTTGGATCAAGCCTGCTGATCCCGAACTCCTTCCACTCATGGCCTGATGGGGACCCAGTTATTGAAGGCGTACGAAAATATCGATCTCACCCTCTTGCAACGTCTCTTCCGACTAAACATGGACCACAACGAAGAGCACGGTTTGGACCGACAAGGACATGGCTCACACGGCCTTACTACCTCATCCGCGGATTGTGGTTCTCCACCTCGTTTTCCATTACTACGGTCTCGCCACGGATCTCCTCGTCTTCGGTCTCCGGCGTGCCAGCGAGGTGGCTGGCCCCCATCAGATGCCAAACAATTTCGTTCAGTATCGTGATTCTTCCACGGAAGCCCCTCATCCAGAGGTATCTCAGGCCAATCAACGTCCACTCCAAGGAAAATCCACCCTCAAGATCAGTTTGATTCAGATCCCCCGTGCTCATCTGTGGCAGAAAAGCGTGTAAAGTCTTTCTGGGTCTCGCTATGGGTATTCCGACGACACGGTTCTGTACAGTTCACGAGAGTGTTGTCGTGGGCTATGTAAGTGACTTTTCCAACGTCCAGAGATACAATCGTTGACTTTGCGATAGTGTCGAGTGTTCGATCGGGAGTCGGAGCCGCTTCAGACTGAGGCGGCGCAGAAGGAAACGATCCACCTGTTGAAATATTGCGTTCTCAATCATTCGGTTGTTTACTCTTATTTGTTCCTTCCTCATTTTCTTTATCTGTTCGATCGGAACGATTCGTCTCCTCAGTTCTTTTCTATTCTCTGAGGAGTACGTATTATCTTATCCCCTTCCTTTTTACCTAGCTAACTTGCCTTAGTTCGTCTCATCTAGACGCTCGCTAGGTTAATACAGTTCTTTTCTATTCTCTGAGGATTCGTCTCATCTAGACGCTCGCTAGATTTCAACACCACCCTTGTAAGAGTTACAAGATGAACTCTTCTTGCACCGATATCTTACTATTCTCGTCGTACGGGTTTGTTTCGCGCTTTTCGTTCTCCGTACTACGAGGCCAACCAACATCGCAGCGGAGTATAACTCGGCCACAGCTCGTTACCGACGTAAAGGTTTTTCCGATGATACAACCAGCAACAAGTACCGGACCGACATCCAACGTCGTCTGGGAGGCCTCGATAGTCATGACATTGAGAGGTACACTCGTACAAAGTCCTCGGACTCCGTACGTTTCATTTCGCCATTGCTTGCCGACCACGTCAACTTCTCACTGCTGCCGATCCCCGATTCTAGGAGCACCTACCCGTCACCCACCGGTCCCATGATCGATATGGACTAGGCTGATAACCTGTGGTCTGCGTGCGGTAGCTGGTTCCCGGGAATGAAGTCGTTGATCCAACAGGCTTGGCCAAGATCATGAAAGCAAATCCTGCCTGCCACGTCCTTTGTGAGCGTATTTGGGAGGGTCTCCAGTTTTATTCCGAGTGTGGAATGTTCCGCCCAACTCCCGGCCTTCTTAGGGTTCGTCGCCATGCAGTGTTGGGACGCCACTGGCCATAGCCTATTGCTTGGGGGCCACCGCCAGTCAAAGTCACCGGTTATAGGCATAAAGCGATGTGTCCACTGGCATTCGGCCTGGCCCGCAGCCCTTTCCGGGCCAATGGGATACCTCGGCAATAAGGATCAGTTCGTGTATTTATTACTGTCGCGTGTACGTATGAGTAGCTTGGATCATCTGTAATCGATAACCTGGGCCACTACATTCAAGATGTCTGCTAACCACCCTCCCAACTATGCCCCCCTGCAGCCCCAAAACCCAGGGAAAATACGTCTCAGTGCTCATGCACCCTGGTGAGTGTACTTCGTCTTAAACACCGTTTGGAACAGTTGACAAATCATCTGTTCCTCGACACAGTGGACTTCTCAGATCTCATTCCTCTCATTCCAACAACACTTCGCAGGCCACTTCCACTTCGTCTGCACCCCATAGACCCTCGGATACTACCCTCAACCCTGACAGCTCCAATACCACAACCAACTCAGAGACTGAGGGTAGCACTGTGGACGATCAACCGCCTCCGCTTTTGAGCACGATCATCGGTCAATTCGTGCAACAAGCCTGAGAGATGGACCGCGTGGAACCCGATCACCCGACCACGGACCAACTGGCGAAAATTTCACTGGAAGATCTATTCGATTTTTCGTGGGTTGATCTGATTCTGCGCCACCAGAGGACAGGTAAACGCAGCTTGGCCGAGGCGATAACTCCACATGGTTCGAGTTGCATTGCTCCAGCTGATTGCGGTCTAGTTTGCAGATGCGTTGCTATGACACGAGGGATTCATGTGCGAGTTTGGCGGACTCCCTCCTTCGTGAATTTGCGCCCTTCGATCTGCACCGCATATACACGGGACACGGGACACTATGACGAATTCTTGAGTTTGGAATAGTCTCCCGACTCGAAGTACATCAAGTATTGGTAACGGGGTGAGTATCCGATATTAATCCCCCGTTGATGGGTATTTCATAGCCACCTCTCGGGGTGCGACCGCAGGACCTTTCGCTCTTGACCCATTGGAGGAAGTCCGGCCCAAGACGTTCGCAGGTCACTGAGATGCGGTCATCGGGCCATCAGTAAACGTGGCAGACGCTTTATTTCCCGGTTATTTCGCCTTATTTCACCTTATTTCATCTTATTTTTGATTGTCTGCCCTTATATAATCTAGGTCCAAATATTATACAATCTCGAGGGGCTAAATGGCGGGGGGGCTGCCACAAATAAGATCGAATAAGCTCGAATAAGTGAAATAAGTGAAATAAGACGATGCCTCTTTTCCTGATGGACTCGGGGCTTATTTCCAGCAGGGACGGCGCCGTCTTCACATGGTATGAAAAGTAGAACAAGGACCAAGGTGACGCAGATGACGAGGTTTCTACTGCATCTACATCAGTTGAGGCGTTCACAACTGCAATTACCTCAATCTCACACCGCAGGGGCATCGGAACTGCCCGACGAATAGCGGAGACCCTACGACATGGCAAAGATATCGAAGTGTGTAGATCGAATGGGTGGGAAGATTCTTTCGGTCGCGTCTGACCATCGGTGGCCAATGGTAGTGGGGCAATTGCGCTTAAGTACGTTTCAACCTAGATTAGGCATGGGATGGTTGTTGCCCACGCGCCGTGTCCGTTCTGGGTTCGCTCCGGTACGGTGGGCGGATAATTTTGTCCATGTAAGTAATCAGGTTCATGTACCTACAATGAACGACTGGACCATGGAATATGAACAATTGTGAACAAACATGGCCATCCCCGTCGCGCCATTGGACCGCATGGCACGATGTTCGATCGATATCAGTCACAGGCCGTGGTCCCGGGCGCGTCCCTCCACCTTCTCCTGCTGAACGGATGAAGATAGGTACTGGATGTCTCCAGAATTCGTTCAGATCTTCGAGGATCCAACTGAGGACCCTCCGAGCGTGAGAACATTCTCAACTGCTCACGTGACGTGGGAGGACATTTGGTCGCACGCGCCACTGCCAAACGATCGAAGCTCAACCACTCGTCCTCCTCCTGATCTGAACGCGTGCGTTACCTCTGGCCCATTGTTCGTGGCAAAAGTAGCGCGATTTGACTTGAATCCTGTGCCCGTCGGCCCATAGCCTCGCTTTCAAAATCCACGGCTGCCCGTGTGGCACGTGAATCACATTCGTGTTTGTACTCCGAGGCCACCCGTCTCATCCTTAAGAAAGACGCAACTCCGGCAAGTATGTGCTTTCCAGCCCTTTTGCTCTGCTAGTTTGTGTTCACCCGATGGCTGAGATTATCCTCACTAGCTCGCCACTCACATCCCCCCAGAGTTCACCGGTTCTCCAGCCCGTCGACTTCCCCACTAGCACCCCTCCAAACAACCAGCCCCAGAAAAACTCTGCCTACTTATCCGTTGTTATCGACAAGCCCCCTGATTCCACACCCGTTAGGAATACACAACAAACCTTCACGGACTGCTCCTCATCGCCTCCTCCCCTTGCCAAAGAACTCCACTTAGCCTTAGACGCAGAGATGCGACAAGCCTTCGTTGGACCGTTGTC
>MU117990.1:161776-179127 GCA_014904855.1 Thelephora ganbajun
CAATTTTTGGCCGGGTCCTTCGGGATTGTAATTGTATCTTACGTGTTCAAGCCGCTGCTCATTTAAGCCCTGCATTTGTAGACAAGGAAACCGGAGGTGGAGGTATGAGGACAGGACTTCATTGCGTCATCCGTCGAAAGTGAATGAGCGCAACCTAGTTGCCTGCTACAATGAACCCGGTCTCTGCGTAAGCAAAGAGACATCGAGTGACCGAGGTAAGTGGAGACCATGAAGAATAGATATATTAGTCCGGGACTACGAAAACAATTAGAACTGTTACACGAGCGCAGATAACGAAATCGGGACAGGTAATAGGCCGTGTGAAACCGTGAGTGTGAGGCGAGTATCGTTTGTGGTTGGTGAGAGGGGGTGGATTAGGGTTAAGCGTGAAGGAGTGGATCTTCAGGCGACGAACTGCGAGTTGAGGTTTATTGGTTACCGAAGCGAATACGTTGAGCTCAGCTTGGGAGAATGTGGTGGCGAGTTCGACTGATTAAAGTACGACGTGTGCGAGTGTGAAGTCAACGACCCAGGCAAGAACAACGGAACCGCCAGGATCAACTTGAACGCATGTTGAGCCATCGCCCCCCTCCTGCCAGGTTGAGAAGCTTCTATATTCATCGCCCCGTGTGCCCTGGGTCCCTGCCAAACGATCTCGTCCCAAGATCCTTCCCAATAACCGGTTCGAGGGCTCGGAATACTGGGGATGGGCAGCCCCCTGCCAAAAAGGAATACGTTGTCGAGCTGGAAGGGACCCCTGGTCAGGTGACAGGGATCCTGGAAAGCCCGGAATCACCTACATTCTTCTTCTTCACGCAAACTACCAAGGTCCTGCCACCAAGGTTACCAACGGTAAAGAACTGCACATCTTTATTCCCATTCAGTTTTTGAAGTGTCCGCGAAGAGTGATTCACTGAGCGGTAGACGTACGTGATCCCTGAGCGACACGCAGATTGTTCGCTACGACCCCATTTCCCAATATATCAGAAACACTTGTAATGAGTGAAATACCGACTCGTGTAGTAGCCACCAGCTAGTCATACCCAAGCGGGCGAACAAGTGTGTCGTGAGAAAATTATGGGTGATTCTTCGAGTAGTGGATGCCTTCATACGTTTCGTCCCAATCGCGTATCCACGTCAGCCCAGTCAGCCCAAGCCACTGGATATTATGTCCTCATCGACACCCTTACATCAAGGCCAACCGTAACATTAATCAGATGCCATGCGCCCCTTTTCATCGCACTCCTTGGTAGTGACGTGATATAGGGGATATGAAGAGTCCGGTCAGGTGAAACCGTTTCCTGATGCGAGCACGACAGGCTACGGATACTCGCCTTTAGTTTAAGAATCACAGTTTTCCATATTCCCATATACTGTGTATTTGGTCAGGTGAGCGTCTGCTACAGTGTTGGGGCCAGAGATGGGAATGGTCACGTCTAATCGACCGCTATCATGCAGTCATGTCTCGTCTATGACCCGAGCGCACACCAGTAGTAGGCCAATATCAGACGAGCTGAGTCTTGTGTCTGTAGGAGAAGCGTTCGTCATGATCAACAAGAGTGTCTTCAACTTGAAGTGTATGGAAAATCCGTCTCCTACTCGGCATCTCCCGTACACGCCTGACCCCAAGCCAACCCCCATGCAAGAAGCACCCCATATCATCCGTCTGAATGATCCCGTCGCGCTATCTCGGACCAACAGCACAGGAACAATGTTTCTGAAATCCACTAGGGGTGTCTGGGCTCCAGCAGTACGTTTTTGAGCGCGGACAGGGTTGCTGAGTAGTATAAATACGACAGACAATGGAATGTGTTGACTCAACCAACTTGCAGACATGGCAGCTACTACTGCTCTCCGCGAGGCTTTGAACCAAGGAATCTCGTCGACACAAAGATCATCTTGTACTCGCACAGGGACTCCTCCGGTCGTGTCTGTCGCCTAAAGGCCCTCTACGCTAACAGTCACATCCTGAAGACGGTCCCTTACTTCAACGACCGTGAGTCCACCGCCACACTCGATGCCACTCGTCTAGGACCTCACAGGGTCGGTTCGAAAGTGCTCTTCGGAAACTTCGCAGAATCTCAGTCCAAAGATTTCAAGGAAGCAGTCGACGAAGAGGAATGTGCGGAAGACTACGGATATTCATCCGACAGCGACCTCGAAGACGAGAAGTCGGCCTTGTTCAAGCACACGACCAAGCCCAAGGTTCACCTGTTTGATCCTTTTGCAACTCCTGGCGAAGACAAGATCATCTGCGAGGAACACGTGGAAAAAGGGAAGGTTGTCAAGATCCCCGATATTGCGTTCGTGGCGTGAGTGTAAACTGACGACCTAATTCACTTCGCTGAAAGTATTACAGGTTCCAAGCTTTCCTGATGTATCTGTACACGAATGCAATAGAGTTCGCGCCGTTTGGGTCGGAACAGAAGCGCGGAAATCGTCACACCTTCTGACGATAAGATCCCCCGACCGTCCCCAAAGTCCATCTACCGGCTCGCGGACAAAGTGTGTATCCGGTCTCCGCGATTGACTCAGAGAGTTCGGGATCTGACAAACGTTTACTACAGTATGATATTCCGGTGCTGAAGACCCTGGCACTGAATCACATACGCGGAGAACTGGGAAAGTGCGACATCGTCGAGGAATCATCCAGCAGATTCGCATCCAGGTGAGCCAGCCACATCACTAAAATGCTGACTATATGCTGACGAGAGGGACAGGTATGATGAGATCAGGGATCTGTACATCGAACAACTGGGGTTCGTTTTGATGGAGGACCCGACGACGGAAACGACTCGTGCCAGCGTCGACAAAAAGATCAACAGTTTCGTCGGAGGGGACCTTGAGCACGTGGCAGAAATGCTCTCTGCGTTGTGGGAGATCGCAAACAAGGATGGGGACATCACGGCCCCTTCGAATACCACGCCCACTGTGAGTGTTCCGGTTTTGCCTTGATCCCCATGTTATGCAGCAATGCTTACTCTACGCAATCAGGCGGCACAGGTCATGAGCCCCGCACACTGGGACTCGGTGAAGACCGCGCTCATCAAGTCGATTCGTAAAGGGACCTTTTTTGACAGGAAGTATTGGGCAAGGCACTCGAAGGCTGGGGATGTCTTGAAACCCGTTTACCTTTCCAGCACAGTCATGAGCGATAAGGCACAGCAATTGAACAAACGTGGGTCGAAATCTAACTCAGGATTCGCCAGAGTGCTGAGAGTCTGTAGTGGTAAAATATCTCAAGGACCGGAATCCTCTCGTGAGCGATCTTGGGGGAGGCGTCAATGTCGAGAGCTACTGCGAAGGAGAGTCACCGATTGAAACACCAACGACGAAGGAGAAGGAAGAACCAACTCGTGCGGTGCTTATCACTGGATCGTTTTCAGCGTACGTGCACTTCGTCGTCTTGCCTTCGCCTTGAGAGGAATGACGCGTTTCCCAGCTGGAAGTCTCTTTTCTTCTATCGCTGCACAGACACGATCCTGTACGCTCCGCTCAAATCCCAAGGCGTAGATTCTCGGTTGAATCACATCCACCAAAACACGGTGGCGGCGTCGCCCCCTCCCTGCTCACCGAAGAGCATTTACGTTCTGGCGAGCTTAGTGAGGTTAACTTCGATTGGATGTCTCGGGGATGACACTAACTCACAAAATCAAGCTAGGAATCCAGCCCCTCTGCGACAGTGCCTTCGAGGACATCAAAAGCAAGGTGTCTTTGGACAACGTCGTGCAAGAGGTTTTGTCTTGGGTCACTGCTGGGTGGGTTTCGTCGTGTCCTCCGACCGCGAGCTCGATGATTCGGAACTGACGTGTTCACCCAGTCAGGAGAAGATCATGGAGATGCAGTGCGAGCTTCTGATTTCGAACTTCAGAGACCTGAAAACTATCGGGCTCGTGAAAGAGAATATCGGACACATCTCCGATGGATCTTCCTCCCACTGTGGTGGGGCGCTGAAGCTCGGGTTGAAGAAGGCTTTCGAACTGAAGAAAAAGAAGAGACAACCTCCGGGTGTGCTGTTGCGATGTGCCAACCACAGCTGTGCATGGCACAACAACCCTGTCTCATGTTCGTCGGTTGGGTCAAACACCTACTGTCCAAATTGCAGCTGTCGCCCTTACAACTACTACCTGCAATGTGTCGGGTGCGAGTACGAGAGGACCAGCAGCTATACATCATGTCAAAGTTGTGGAAGGAAGTTTATATAAATTGACGGCGGCGGATTGGTCGAATTATATAGACTTGGTATCGACTTGCAAACAGTTTGCGAGCGTGGATCTTGTCCGAGGCTGGTACGTCTATAGCTGGGCGGAGGCTGTTGGTGCGTAAGGATGTTTCCCTGAATCATCACACCGTCATGGTTCGGTGTATTTAATCCCTATTTGTCCAATGAACCTCAATGGGCTTTCTCCCATGCAACCCAAGAGGCCGCCCGACCCATGAGGAGCCCACAAACCTGCCCTCGATCTTTACCTTCGACCGAGGATCTGACTGCCTGGAGGTAGGGTTTTGTTGTAGTACCGTGTCGGAGGGGAGAATTGGCCAACCTATCATACGTCATGTCTTTGCGTGTGGATTGTATCCTGCCCCTCAGCCTCATGAGTCGCCGTCGAATATCATTCCGTCCGACAATGGTTCAGACTGGCCAGGAACCTGGGGTGGGCTTCGTTCACCATACGAATAGGGAAGCAATGTTTTCAACACCCGTGCGGCACCATCGACGAATGGTTTGGAGAAATCCCGTATCGTGCACGGTACGGGTGGTGTTAGAACTAACGAGAGTTAGTTCTGACGTAGTCTACAAGTCTCGTTAGTACAGGGAAAGGGAAATAACTAGGAAATAGCGTACTCCTCAGTAGAAGGAAAGAACTGAGGAGACGAGGAAAATTTCAGTCGGGTAGATAAGGGGATAAGATAACAAACAAGGGTAAACAAAGACGGAGTAATGATAACGCTACAATTTAACAGGTGGTTATCGTTGCCGTCGAGTCTGTATCTTCGCCTCTGCGAAACCCGGTCCCGACGAAGTGCCGGAATACTCCTCAGAAGTTTCGGTGGACTCACTAAACCCATGAACGGGTGCCAGAGAAGACTGAGGCTTTCGGAAAATGTGGCATCCATCACCTGTTTGAGCTGAAGTTACCGATAATCGTCTCGGCTTCCAAACCGCCAGCTACCATGCGTTGGACCCTCAACTTGACTCGTGAACGATTTCGGGGGAGTTCCGTAATCCGACACGCAAAAGGTCAGCTCCGCTTCTATCGAGATCCACCGTCTGTCAAGCCAATTGATGTTACTGGTGATGACTAGGGAACGAGTTACCTTGGGGTTTCTGATAACCTTCGGAACCCTCCTTAAGCGCGTCTAGGCAGGATTCAAGACGTGTCTCTTGGCAGGGCCGTATCCGTTTCACCGCGCTGGTATGGGTGTGGGGGAGATATAGGGGCCTCAGGACGAGCAGCCCCCACCACATTGGGTATGGTTCACGTCAACACGAATCGCCGAGAAAAACACAGTGCTTGAAATGTTGGCAGCGTGCAAAACCTTTGCGTAGAGAACTTATTGTAAGGGGTTGCGAAAAGCTTGAGGCCGGACATCGGATTCTGGTCTGGGAATGCCATCAAGAATATTAGCCGTCACATTGCAAACAAAACGTTGAAAATCACGGACACTACGACGCATTTAAAGGGTGAAAGAAAAGAAAAAAGCAACGTGAAAGATGGGGATTTGGGCAATACAGGGTACAGATCAAGTGGTATCAACGATGAGTAGCGAAACAAAACACAGAACAATGAGCGAGCGCAGGAGGTCAACCAGTGCAATGAAAAATATCCTTGGGAAAAAAGAGATATTGGGGAGCGGTAATGAAGGACGCTACGTTTGGGAATGGAATATCCGTCCAGATGCACGGTCGGTTGTTCGTGGAAAGACACGTCTGAACAGATTTGTGGGATGACGTCCGGTACCCGGACTAAGACTGGAAAGTTAGCAGACATAGGAGGAGGCGCCATTTAAAGGAGCTCACTATCGAAGTCCTATTCACCAGAGGTAACTGGCTCCTTCATTTTCCCTTCGATCTCCTGGAGGAGCGCTCTACAGCGTTCTAGATCCCCCGCGGCCCCAAGCCTCTCGTAAACATCGGCAGCACGCAAAGCCTCAGACTTTGCATCTTCGAACCTGCATTCCTTATACCAAATCAGAGCCTCCAGCTTCACCGCGCGACCCAGATTGTATGGGTCATTGACCGCGTACGACTTGGCGTGTTCGGTGTGAATGTGTGCATTACCAAACCCGCCTTGATCGAAAAACAGCGCTGCGAGGGAGTAATGAATCCAAAGAAGCTCATGGTCCCAGTTGGAAGCAGAAGCAATCCCAAGGGCTGTCTCGAGGTGGTTAATGGCCTTCTCCGTCTCGCCCTTGGATCGACATATATCGCCAAGGACACGGTGGCATTGACAGATGCCAAATTGGTCGCCGATTTTCGATAAGAGATCGATTGCTCGGGATCCAGCTGTTTCTGCGGCGTCGAATTGCTTATCGCTATTCAACAACTGAGCGAGATCTTGCAAAGATTCGGCTTGTCCCCATATGTGATTGTGTCGTTCGTAAATTTCTAATGCTTCGTTCGCCTGTGATATTCCTTCCTCGTAAAGGGCTATGAGCCGGTTTGCATCGGATAGGAACCCCAATGTTTCAGCGACCTCAAGGTCATCCCCCCGCTCCCTCCAGAGCTTCAAGGTGTGAATAAGGAGTCGTTTATACTCTGCAAATTTTCCAACCGCGTCAAACAGCCGTGAGAGCTGGAGCAAGCATTCTGGCTTGGAGGGATGGTTATCCGGCAGTCCTTCGACCTTTGACCTTAATATAACAAGCCGAGGTCTGTGCCAATAGAGGTGTCTCATGAAACGACCGCAAACTGGCCAGACGTCATCTGAGTTTGGGTCAACAGATGTGAAGATTTCCAGCAGGTGCTCGACGTTTACATCCTCCGAAATGATCCACCGCGCCTCCTCGAACCCAGGGTTGTCAGGAGCAACTCGAACCGACAATTTTTGGAAGTAATGCTCCTTGGTAGTGTGGAGGAGTGGGGAAAATCCTGGACCCTTCGGGGAAAGGTAGTCTCGGAGTGGTGCCAACATCGTGACAAACCCGTTACTTCGATATGTCAGGGAAAGAAGGCAGAACTTGTCCAACATGTTCTCTTTGCCCAAGATGGTGGGAAACAACCACTCAAGGTTGTTCTCGTTGATGCCTTGAGGGAAGAAGGCAACGACACCAAGGAGGTCACGAGCGTCGCAACCAAGTTCGAGGAACGTCGGTGAGGCCAGCGAAAGTTCGACGGCAGCGGCAAGGCTCTTGTCGCGCTGCGCACGGAGCACGCCCGTCCGTTGGTTCTCCCATTCTTTCGCCAGTCGTCTGGTGTCCCACTTGTTGTGATGTGCAACTGTGGCGAGTAACGTGATCGACAGTGGGTGGAAGTCCAGTTGTCTCAGGATGTTATTGACCAGATCGGACTGTTCACCGTTCTTGTAGATGCGATAGAACGTGTCTCGTGCGGCCTCCGTCGACAGCGTTGGAATGTCCAGGCTCTCGCAGTCTGGAGGAACAGTGGATATGCGGGAGGTAATGCAAAGACAGATGTTGCCGATCTGACTCAGTTCCTCGACCACACCGTCTATCCCCTGAGTGTTTGCCGCCTGGGGGTCGAGAATGGACTCGGCGTTGTCCAGGACAATGAACATCTCCTTTGAAGATAGAAATGGTCGCAGAGGAGCCAAATCCTCGGGGTTTTCGATGCCCGCGCCAATGACTGCGGACAGCCGGCTGAGGAAATGAGGACACGATGCGGGGAACTGATCGCAACGGATGAACCGACGGTTGTTTCCAAACCGTTCCTTGATGCGTTTGTCGTGGAGGACGGTCAGAGCGACGGACGTCTTGCCAATTCCGCCGACGCCGATTAGAGCGATAGGTGCGAGATTTTGTGCAAGACCAACAATCTTCTCGACCAACTCCTCACGTCCAAAACAAGCCCTCGGCGGCGAGGGAGGCAATTCTCCAGGAGGAATGCTATGTAAAAGTAAGACCGTGGACTCCATGGTATTCGAGACAGCTGACCTGGTCTGAGCCTAGGTAACTGTAAGCATCCTGCTGTTATCGATGAATTGAATGCGACTCGTGCTTACCAAGCGAACTTGGTCGCCAATCTCCTCCCGAATCCTCGACACGTCATCACGGATGTCAGTAACTATTACATGGGTGCTCACGGCCAACTCGGTCTGAAATGAAAAGGTTATTGACGACCAAGCGGAAGTGACTGAACGCACGTTGAAGACTTGAAGGATCCTGTTGAGGTCTGACTTCCAAACAACAATCATTTCCTTATTGTTCTTCGCACGGGGAAGTGGAGGCGCTGCATTTCGCCTGCTCTGTCCGGTGACCCTTTTTCTGATCTCTGCAACAGTCCTGCAATCAAAATTGCTTCGGTGGACAGTTAGAGTATTGCTGGTTTGACTCACGCTGTCAATTGGTTTATCGCCTCATCCAAGGACTGACTGAGCTCATCCGGCCTCTTTCCATTCACTCCCCGGTCAAGGGCTTGACAGATGTCAGCGCAGTATAACCCAAGCTCGACGTAATCCTGTTCGTTGATCATTGAACCCTGGATAGACGTGAACCGGGAGCTCATCGTCGCAGAATAGCAGGGAGCATACCGTAATCTTCGTCAGGAGGGCTCTGACGGACCCAAACGCGGCCTTGGCTGGTGCGATACCACACCTCTCCTCTGCGATATTCATGGCGTCCATGGCCGCATTCAACGATTCGAGAGCTCCGTCCCGCCTCCGTCCCCGGGGATTTGTGTCCATCGTCGTAATTCGAGATAGCTGCGAGAGAATAGTGCGGGACACAGGCTGTGAGGAAGAACCCGAACCCTAATAGAAATGAGCGGCCATTTTGACACGACACGCCTCGTGCACGCAGAGCCATTTGATGAAGAGAACTTTATTTCGCATTTGAAGCATTTTGAGGCGCGTGTAATTCCCGGATTGCAGGGCCTTCTGTGCTCCAATTCTACCTCTCGTTCGGGTTGTCCTGAGAGAAGAAAGAAAGAAAGAAAGATTTTACCCGCCACGGCTGATGCGGAGCTACCCGTAACTCTTTCACCGCCCGGTCGTGCCGCCTGAACCACGTCACCAAAAACGCCCCACGCAATGTACCGAATGGCTGTCGGAAGAATACGCGTGGAATCGCTGTATGAGCTTATCGAAGTGCATCGAATTGGCCCTGGGTTCGTGCATCGAACCACGTGCATGTAGGCCCATGGGTATGTTCGGGTCGGACAAAGACCAGTTCCTGCTCCGTTATGATGGTGTGTCTTGGCCTGAAAGTGGGACGAGCTAACAGTTTTCACGGAATCCGGGCTGTATGTCGACAAACACGGAGGCCCAAGCCGTCGTATAGGTACAGTTGAGTGGGAAGCCACGGCAGATCGAGCCGCCTAGCACCCGCCCTACATCCTCCTCTTCGACAGCCGATTCATCGAAATCAGACACGTAGAGACCGGTCGCCTGGTCCAAAGCATCTCCGGAAACGACATGCAATGTATCCGAGATGGGCGAGGCACAGACCACTCTCAAGCCGTCTCGGAAGGATCCTGGGACGAGATCGTTTCGCAGGGACCCAGGGTACATGGGGAGATGAATATAGAAGCTCCTCAACCTGGCAGGAGAGGGGCGACGGCTCAACATGCGTTCAAGTTGATCCTGGCGGTTCCGTTGTTCTTGCCTGGGTCGTTGGCATCGCTCTCACACACGTCGTACTTTAATCAGCCGAATTCGCCACCACGTTCTCCCAAGTTGAACCCAGCGTATTCGTTTCGGTAACCGATAACTTGAACTTGAACTCGC
This sequence comes from Thelephora ganbajun, assembly GCA_014904855.1. NCBI lineage: Eukaryota > Fungi > Basidiomycota > Agaricomycetes > Thelephorales > Thelephoraceae > Thelephora > Thelephora ganbajun. Next base: position 171,682 of record MU117990.1, read on the forward strand.
AGTCCGCCATCTGGAGGTCCACTCTTTCACGCTTAAGCCTAATCCACCCTCTTCTCACCAACCGTTAACAATACTCGTCTCGCACTTGCGATTTCACACAGCTTATTATCTCTCCAGATTTCGTTATCCGCACTCGTGTAACCGTTCTGGTTGTTTTCGTAGCCCCGGACTAACACGGTATAACAACCCTGCCTCGTGCTCGTCCATTGGGTCAAATACTACTGCCAGGCGTACAGTGACCCCGACTGGGGTAGATGGTATTACCAGTGCGTTGGTTGCGGGCACCAGAGGACCACCAATTATGCGTCATGCCAAAGTTGTGGAAAGACCTTTATATAAATTGACGGGTCGATGCACGTTATCTACTAAATGCAGACCACATCCAGCGTCGTGGTACAGCGAAGCAACGGATAGTTCTCCTGCGCTCTGGCGGATTGGTTGAATTGTACAGACTTGACATCGACTTACAAACAGTTTGCGAGCGTGCATCTTGTCCGAGGCCGCTGCGTCTATAGGTCGGTGCGTAAGGATGTTTCCCTGCATCGCCACACCGTCGTGGTTCGGTGTATCCAATCCCTGTTTATCTAATGAACTTCAGTGGGCTTTCTCCCATGCAAGCCAAGAGGCCGCTCGACCCATGGGGACTCCATACCTTTATCTTCGCTTCTGCGAAACCTGGTCCCGGCGAAGTGCCTCGATACTCCTCAGAAGTTTCGGTGGACTCACTAAAGCCATGAACAGGCCCCAGACAAGATCAAGACTTTCGGGAAATGTAGCATCCACCACCTGTTTGAGCTGAAGTTACCGATAATCGCCTCGACTTCCAAACCACCAGCTACCATGCGTTGGATCCTCAACTTGACTAGCTTGACTCGTGAACGATTTCGTGAGAATCCCTAATCCGGCACACGAAAGACCAACATCCATTCCTATCGAGACCCGTCGCCTGTCGAGCCAATTTGACGCTACTGGCGATGACTAGGGAACGAGTTACCCCGGGGTTTATGGATAACGCTTGTAACCGTCCCAGAAGAGACGCGAAAACCGCGGTCTTGCTAGCTTCGATTGGGAGAGACCTCAACTTTGTGGAACCCCTTGAACGCGTCTATGCAGAATCCAAGACACGTCACTTGGTAGGGCCGTATCCGTTTCAGCGCGCTGGTACGAGCTTGGCAGAGATATAGGGGCCCAGGATGAGCAGCGGCCTCACCACACTTAATATGATTCACGTCAATGTGAATTGCGAGCGCGGCCACCGATCCTGCCGAGAACAGCAGTGGTTAGAGGTTGGCAACGTGCAAACCCTTTGCGTGGAGAACTTATTGTGATGTATTTTGAAAAGCTCGGGGCCGGGTATCAGATTCTGGTCTGGAAATACCATCAAGGATGTTAGTCGTCACATTGGCAAACCAAACGTTTTAAAAGTCACGGACACTCCACGACGCGTGCAAAAAGCGAAAGAAAAAAGTACAAATGAAAGACGGTAATTTAGACAACACAGGGTACAGATCAAGCGGTATCAGTGACGAGTAGCACAAACACAGAATGATGCGCGGTTACAGGAGGTCAACCAATGCAATGAAAAATGACCTTGGGAGAAAAGAGACATCGGGGAGCGATGATGATGGACGCTACATCTGGGAATGGAATATCTGTCCAGATGCATGGTCGGTTGTTCGTGGAAAGACACATCCGAATAGACTTGTGGGATGGCGTCCGGTACCTATGGCTGAGACTGGAGAGTTAACAGCCATAGGAGGCGGCACCGTATCAAGGAGCTCACCGTTGAAGTCCTATTCACCAGAGGTAACTGGCTCCCCCATCCCACCTTCGATATTCCGTACGAGCGCTCTGCAGTTCTCTCGATCTTTTGTGGCCCCAAGCCTGTCGTAAACGTCGGCAGCGCGCGAAGCCTCAGACTTTGCATCTTCGAACCTGCATTCCTTATACCAAATCCGAGCCTCCTGCTCCATCGCACGACCCATATTGTATGGGTCATTGACCGCGTACGACTTGGCGCGTTCGATGTGAATGTGTGCATTACCAAACCCGCCTTGATCGAAAAACAGTTGTGCGAGGGAGTAATGGATCCAAAACAGCTCGTGGTCCCAGTTGGAAGATGAGGCAATCCCAAGGGCCGTCTCAAAGTGGCTGGTGGCCTTCTCCGTCTCGCCCTTGGATCCACATATAGTGCCAAGGACACGGTGGCATTGGCAGATGTCAAATTGACCGTCGATGGTTGATAAGAGATCGATTGCTCGGGATACAGTTGTTTCTGCGGCGTCGAATTGGTTGTCGGCATACAACAAGAAAGCGAGATCTCGCAAAGATTCTGCTTGTCCCCATATGTGATTGTGTCGTTCGTAAATTCCCAATGCCTCGTTTGCCTGTGATATCCCTTCCTTGTAGAGGGCCAGGATCCGGTTCGCATCGGATAAGAACCCCAATGTTCCAGCAACCATAAGGTCGTTCCCCCGTTCCCTCCAGAGCCCCAAGGTATGAATGAGGAGTCGTTTGTACTCTGCATGATTTCCAATCATGTCAAACAATCGCGAGAGCTGGAACAAGCATTCTGGCTTGGAGGGATGGTCATCCGGCAGTCCTTCGACCTTTGGTCCTAATACAACCAGCCGACGCCTGTGCCAATAGAGGTGTCTCATGAAATAACCACAAGCTAGCCAGACGTCACCCGAGTTTGGATCAACAGATGTGATGACGTCCAACAGGTGCTCGACGTTTACATCCTCCGAAATGATCCACCGCGCCTCCTCGAACCCAGGGTTGTCAGGATCAACTCGAACCGACAACTTGTGGAAGTAATGCTCCTTGGTGGTGTGGAGGAGTGGGGAGAATCCTGGACCCTTGGGGGAAAGGTGGTCTCGGAGTGGTGCCAACATCGTGACGAAGCCGTTGCTTCGATATGTCAGGGAAAGAAGGCAGAATTTGTCCAGCATGTTCTCTTTGTCCGAAGTGGTGGGAAACAGCCAGTCGAGGTTGTCCTCATTAATGCCTTGGGGGAAGAAGGCAATGACACCGAGCAGGTCGCAGGCGTCGGGGCCAAGTTCGAGGAATGTCGGTGAAGCCAGCGAAAGTTCGATGGTAGCGGCAAGGCTCTTGTCGCGCTGCGCACGGAGCACTCCTGTTCGCTGCTTCTCCCATTCTTTTGCCAGTCGGCTGGTGTCCCACCTGTTATGATGTGCAACCGTCGCGAGTAATGTGATCGACAGCGGATGAAAGTCCAGTTGTCTCAGGATGTTGTTGACCAGATCGGACTGTTCACCGTTCTTGTAGATGCGATGGAACGTGTCTCGCGCGGCCTCCGTCGATAGCGTTGGAATGTCCAGGCTCTCGCAGTCGGGAGGAACAGTAGATATGCGGGAGGTGATGCAAAGACAGATGTTGCCAATCTGACTCAGCTCCTCGACCACGGCGTCTATCCCCTGAGTGTTCGCCGCCTGGGGGTCGAGAATGGATTCCGCGTTGTCCAGGACAATGAAAATCTCCTTTGAAGATAAGAACGGTCGCAGAGGAGCCAGATCCTCGGGGTTTTCGATGCCTGCGCCAATGACTGCGGACAGCCGGCTGAGGAAATGAGGACACGATGCAGGGAACTGATCGCAACGGATGAACCGACGGTTGTTTCCAAATCGTTCCTTGGTGCGTTTGTCGTGGAGGACGGTCAAGGCGATGGACGTCTTGCCGATTCCGCCGACGCCGATTAGAGCGATAGGTGTCAGGTTTTGTGCAAGGCCGACGATCTTCTCGATCAACTCGTCACGTCCAAAACAAGCCCTCGGCGGTGGGGGAGGCAATTCTCCAGGAGGGACGCTATGTAAAAGTAAGACTGTGGACCCCATGGTATTCGAGACAGCTGACCTGATTTGAGCCTAGGCAACAGTGAGCATCCTGCTGTTATCGATGAATTGAATGCGACTCGTATTTACCGAACGAACTTGATCGCCAATCTCCTCCCGAATCCTCGACACATCATCACGGATGCTAGCAACTACGACATGGGCGTTCAGGGCTAACTCGGTCTGAAATGAAAAGGTTATTGAGGACCAGGCGGAAGCGACTGAACGCACGTTGAAGACATGAAGGATCCTGTTGAGGTCTGACTTCCAAGCGGCAATCATTTTCTTATCATTGTTCGCGGAGAGAAGTGGAGGGGCTGCATTTCGCCTGCTCTGTTCGATGACCTTTTTTTTTGATCTCTGCAACAGTCCTGCAATCGATACCGCTTCAGTAGACAGTTAGAGATGTATATTGTTGGTTTGACTCACGTCGTCAATCGGTTTATCGTCTCGCCCAAGGACTGACTGAGCTCATCCAGCCCCTTTCCGTTCATTCCCCGGTCGAAGGCTTCACAAATGTCAGCGCAGTATAACCCAAGCTCGACGTAATCCTGATCGCTGATCTTCGAACCCTGGATAAACGTGAACCGGAAGCTCATCGTCGCAGAATGGGAGGAAGCGTACCCTAATCATTGTCAGGAGGGCGCTGACGGAGCCAAATGCAGTCTTAACTGGTACGATACCAGACTTCTCCTCCGCAATATCCATGGCCTCCATGGCCGCGTTCAACGATTCGAGACCTTCGTCCCGCCTCCTTCCCCGGGGACTTGTATCCATCGTCGAAATTTGAGATGGCTGGGAGAAAATGGTGCAGGCTGTGAGGAAGAACCCGAACCCTAATAGAAATGAGCGGCCATTTCGGCACGACACGCCTCATATGAAAAGAGCCATTTGATGAAGAGGATTCTATTCGCATTTGAGGCGTGTGTAATCGCTCGGATTCCAGCACTTTCTCGCAGGCTCCTTCCCAGCCGCATCATAGGGTATAAGAACTGGTTAATATTCGGGTTGGTAAAACTTTCCTTTTATATCCTGTGTCGACGGTTTGGTCAGCCGTCTTTCCTTGTCTTCCCTGTCTCCTTCCTTGCTCATCGCCCGTCAAAGCTTCTTCGTTTCGCCTGACATGAGATATCCTCCTTCTATATAGGACTTTGGGTTCTGACGAAACCGTACGGCCGTAATCCCTGCCTCCGTATAATTACTTCCTCTCCTTTTAAATCCTTCTTTCGTTTCTTACTGCCCGTTAACCCTGTGTTCCACCCACCCCCCTTTTCCCCGTGTCCCTCGCTGGTACTTGCGTGTATAGGATACAACAGATAACACACATTACACACGCACACGCATATACCTACAGAAACCTATCCCCCACCGTCAACAGCGCGCGGGCTCTTGATGCTCGAGTTGAAGTGAGAAAGGATATGACGGTAGGAGGGTGCGGCGGCGTGGTGTGCCTCATCTACGATAACCACAATTGCCTTCAGCCCTGCCGGATTATCAAACCTTTGTAATCGTGGGACCCTGAGGAATGTCTGGTATGTCGCGACAGTGGTGGAGACGCACCCCACAGTGCTAGTGCTAAAGAGAAATAAACGTTGCGCACACGTTAGCGACCCAGATGCAGTATACCGGCGTGCTCCTCGCTCGATTCCCACTGTCTAGTGGGCGAAGAATTTTCGTACCTGATCCTTCACCTGTCGAGCCAATCCAACGCTATTGGCGATGACCAGGGGACGAGTTACTTCGGGGTTTCTGGACAACACTTATAACCGTCCCAGAAGAGACACGAAAACCACGGTCTGGCCCGCTGCAGTTGGGAGAGAGATCCCGACCTTTGTGGAACCCTCCTTGAGCGCGTCTAGGCAGGATTCAAGACACGTCTCTTGGTAGGGCCGCATCCATTTCAGCGTGCTGGTCTGAGCGCGGAGGTATAGGAGCCTCGGGATGAGCAGCCTTGATATAGTTCGCTGAATACAGTCACCGATCCTGCCGAGAACAACACGATGCTTAAAACGTCGGCAATGTGCAAAGCCTTTGCGCGGGGAACTCATTCTAAGGATCGTGAAAGGTTCAGGGCTGAATGTCTGATTCTGGTCTGGAAATATTATCAAGAATATTAGCTGTTACATTGACAAACCAAACGTCTGGAAATCACGAACACTCTACGACACATGCAAAAAGTGAAAGAAAAAAAATGAAAAATGGGGATTTGGACAGCGCAGGGTACAGATCAAGGTTAACGGCAAGTAGTGAAACGAAAGGCAGAGCAATGCACGGTTACAGGAGATCAACTAGTATAACGGGAAATGTCCTTGGGCGAGAAAGAGGGGGATAAAGGGTAGCAACAACAACGAAGGATACTACGTTTGGGAATGGAATACCTGTCCGGGTGCATGGTCGGTTGTTCGCGGAAAGACATGCCTGAATAGACTTGTGGGATGATCATGTCCGGTACCCGGGCTGAGACTGGAGAGTTAGCAGGCATAGGAGGCGGTACCGTTTCAAGAAACTCACCATCGAAGTCCTATTCACCAGAGGTAGCCTGCTCGTTCATTTCCCCTTCGATATTCCGGAGGAGAACTCTACAGCGTTCTAGATCTCCCGCGGCCCCAAGCCTCTCGAAAACTTCGGCAGCGCGCAAAGCCTCAGACTTTGCGTCTTCGAACCTCCGTTCTGTATACAAGACCCGAGCCTCCAGCTCCATCGCACGACCCAGATTGTATGGGCTATTGACCGCGTACGACTTGGCGCGTTCAATGTGGGTGTGTGCATTACTGAATCCACCTTGATTGGAAAACAGTTGCGCGAGGGCATAATGAATCCAACACAGCTGGTCGTCCCAGTTGGAAGAGGAAGCAATCCCAAGGGCTGTCTCGTAGTGGTTGATGGCCTTCTCCGTCTCGCCCTTGGACCGACATATATTGCCAAGGGCACGGTGACATTCGCAGATGGCAAATTGGTTGTTGGTGTTTGATGAGAGATCGATCGACCGGGATGCAGCCGTTTCCGCAGCGTCGAATTGTTTGTCGGCATAGAACAAGAAAGCGAGATTTTGCAAAGTTCGTGCTTGTCCCAATACGTTATTGTGTCGTTCATAAATTTCCAACGCTTCATTTGCCTGTGATATTCCTTCCTTGTAAAGGGCTAGGGTCCGGTTTGCAATGGATAGGGGCCTCAATGTTTCAGCAACCTTAACGTCATTCCCCCGCTCCCTCCAAAGCTTCAAAGTGTGAGTAATGAGTCGTTTGTACTCTGCAAAATTTCCAACCGAGTAAAACAACCGTGAGAGCTCGACCAAGCATTCTGGCTTAGAGGGGTGGTTATCCGGCAGTCTTTCGACCTTTGGGCCTAACACAACCAACCGACGTCCGTGCCAATAGAGGTGTCCCATGAAATAACCACAGGCTGGCCAGATGTCATCCGAGTTTGGGTCAACAGATGTCATGACGTCCAGCAGGTGCTCGACGTTTACATCCTCCGAAGTGATCCACCGCGCCTCCTCGAACCCAGGCTTGCCAGGGTCAACAAAAACTGACAGTTTGCGGAAGTAGTGCTTCTTGGTCGTGTGGAGGAGTGGGGAGAACTCTGGACTCTT
>MU117990.1:182075-203471 GCA_014904855.1 Thelephora ganbajun
TGGGAACTGGTCGCAGCGGATGAATCGGCGGTTATCGCCGAACCGTTTCTTGATACGATCGTCGTGGAGGACGGTCAAGGCGATGGATGTCTTGCCGATTCCGCCAGGACCGATGAGAGCAATCGGTGTGATGTTTTGTGCAAGACCAACGATCTTCTCGACCAACTCTTCACGTCCAAAACAGGCCCTCGGGGGTGGGGGAGGCAATTCTCCAGGAGGGATGCTATGTAAAGATTAGGCTGTAGGTCCCATGGTCTTCGAGATAACCGACCTGGTTTGAGTCTGGGGTATAGTAAGCATTCTGTTGTCGATGAGTAGAGGATCCACACTTACCGAGTGGTGTTGGCCGTCAGTATCTCTCTGACCCGGCAACGTGTTACGATGTATATCCGCGACTATCATGTGGGTGTTGATTGCAAGTTCGGTCTGAAAAAGGGGCGGTTGGCGATTGTTGAAACGAACCGACTGAACTTACGTTGAAGACGTGGAGAATGCTATTGAGGTCCACCCTCCAGGTGGCGATAGACTTCCTATCGTTCTTCGCGTGGAAGGGCCGAGAGAGTGCGTTTCGTTTACCTTGCTTGACAATCTTCTTCTTGATTTCGGCCACAGTTCTGGGGTTCAGAACTCAGTGAGTGAATCGCCCGGTGTATGGATCGCTGGCTCAACTCACGTAGTCAACTGTTCGATTGCTCCCAGTACGGGCTTACTGAGCTCATCTGATCTCCCGTTCATCCCCCGCTCAAGGGCTTCACAGATGTTAGCACAGCATAACTCAAGCTCGATGTAATCCCGTTCGTCGATCGTCAAGCCCTGGATGAATGTAAACTAGGAGCTCATCGTTGCAGAATAGGAGGAAACATACCCTAATCATTGTCCGGAGGGCACTGACGGAGTCAAATGCAGCCTTAGCTGATGCGATACCAGACCTCTCCTTCGCAGCATTCGTGATCTGAGCCGTATTCAGTGACGAGAGAGCACCATCCTGGGACTCTGTATCCATCGTCGAGATTTGAGGTAGCTGGGAGAAAACGGTGCGGCACGCAAGTCGTGAGGAAGAACCCGAACCCTAATAGAGATGATTTGACATGACACGTGCCTCGTGTGAAAAAAGCTATTTGATGAAGAGAATTGCGTTCGCGTTTGAAAAGCTTTGAGGTGTGTAGTTTCTCGGATTGCAGCGCCTTCTGTGCTCTTATTCTATCTCTCGTTCGAGTTGTCCTGGAAGAAGAGAAAGAAAGACCTTACCTGCCACGGCTGATGCGGAGCTGTGCCCGTAACCCTTTCTTGCTTTTTATAATTCGCCTCACTGGTCTACATCACCAGAAATGCCTTACGCAATATATCGAATGACCGTCGGAAAAATACGCATGGAATTGTTGTGTGGGTTTATCGAGGTGCGTTGAATTGGCGCAGGGTTTTGTGGAAGTGCATAGGACCACCTGCACGCTCACAAAAGCGCACCCAATTAGAGAATATCGCAAAAATATGGCTTAACAGACTCGCGCTAGCTTCTAAGCACCATTGGATCCATGTGTGCGACACGTGAAAATTTTGGCTGTGACCTTCGGGATCGTAATTGTATCTTACACGTCCAGGCTATTGGAGACCTAGCATTTGTATACAAGGAAACCGGAGATGGAGGTACGAGGACAGGGTTCCATTACGCCACCCGTCGAAAGTGAATGAGCGCAACCTAGTTATTACCCGCCATGTACCAACCCTTGGTTCCTCCGAAACGATCTCGTCCCAAGATTCCGAGACGGCTTGAGGGTGGTTCGTGCCTTGCCCTTCCCAAATGCATCGCATGCCTTTTCTGGAGGTAATTTGGACCAGGCGACCGGTCTCTACACGTCGGATTTCGATGAATCGGCTGCCGAAGAGGGTGTAGGGCGGGTGCCAGGCGACTCGTTCCACAGTGCCTATACTACGGCTTGGATCTCCGTGTTTGTCGACATACAGCCCGAACTCTGTGAAAGTCGTTAGCTCGTTCCGCTTTCAGGCCCTCCAGCCAACACATGCCATCATAACGGAGCTGGTCTTTGTTTGATCTGAACATATCCATGGGCCTACACGACTCGCACGTCTTTGCAAGCTTCTCCAATCGAGGGTGTTCCCTCTGAGGGATGGTAACGTTCTTGAAACTACGTAGGCGTCAACAAAGGCATCCCCCGCCCACACGAAAAGACGACTGACTCCGAGAGATCCATGATTCCGAAACCTTTGCTACACAAGGTTACGATCCTCGCTTCCAGGAACGGCAAGTCGTAGGAGTCCGAGGCAAGAAGAAGTCCTGAAAGCAAATAACTCAGCACCCCAGAAAATCATTAATCAACCCTTGGAGCGAGCGGAGGGGAAGCGTCCAAGGATCCCCGGGATTTTACACGTCACGCACTTCACCTCACAACCGGAAACATCGTCACGAATCTCGACCAAGGGATCCGAGTGGAACAATCTAGGATCGTCGATTTGAAGAAACCGAAGGAGCCGAGGCGAGAAGTTCCCAGGTAAGTTCCAACGATGTAATTGCCGCGTAGTACGCAAAAATGAAAGGAAGTGGACCCTATCCAATCCCGCCGCGAAAGCAGAACAACAAGATCAGGCGAACTACGATGAACTTTGGATGAACACATCGTCAGGCAGGCCGTATTACCCCAAAATACGGGTGCACACATCGACGAGGGAGCTGTTCCCTCGCCAACTCTTTCAGCCCCACTCCCTCATATACCGATTCCGAAAGAACCCAACCATTACCTAACTCGTTATCAGACCCAAAAGTCGCATCCTCAGTGAACTCGTTAATACAATGTTCCCGTGAAAATCCGTTGGTATAATCATCACCTTGTGGATGACGACGATCTCTACTGCATCTCGTACCGGACCTAATCTGACGCTCCCTTTGTTCTTGCTTTTTTTCACGCAACCGCTACCAAGAATCGAAGACCAGCGCGGGTCGTGTAAGGGACAAGAAATCTTGCTCGTAGTGTCAACGAAAGGACTGTCGGTGACTAGTGTTTCCCAACTAATCTATTCCGTTCCTAGTGGATTTGCCATTGGGATCATGCGTGATCAGGTTTCCGAACAAGAACAAGGTGATCCCAAGGATCGCATGGAACGCGGTTGGTTGTTCCGCGATCAAATTGGAACTGTCAAGAACAAGAGGTAAGGTTGGAAACGAGTAGGCAAAGACGGGAACTCGGGTACGGAATCCTGACCTTGATCCCTCCGTTTCGTTCGGAGAGGTGGCCAATTCCTCCGGACGCGTCATGTCCTTCCCCTTTTGAGAACCTTGCTGTTGAGAGGAACTGCTTTTGCCCGAGCGCTTGGAAGACTTTTGCCCAGGCGACGGTGCGCGGGGAGGTTGCATTATGAGTTCCGAAGGGTCGGGGTAGAAAAGCAGGAATCTATGGCATTCATGAATCACAGCACGCAGTAACGGCATTGCTTCAACGGCGTCCGTTTCTGGGGCTTTGTTCCGCACAATGCATCAGTGTCTGGGCAGGCCGGAAGAGAAGGAGGCCGAAGAACACACAGAGGCGGTTGGGAAATGCTCAGGACGTGCTTACCGTTGTATTGCTCGGCGGCCTTTGCGAACAGCTCCTTGATGTCCTGCCAATCCTCGTAGGTGCATACTTGTCCGGTGGGATGCCTTCCGTGGGCAGTGGTGGATGAAGAGTTGGACATCTTGAGACGGAGTCGCTCTGAGATCACAGAGAGCCTGTCTTCCTCATCCGGTCGAGAACTCGAGGAAGGAGTGGAGGGGAATGTGGAGGAGGAAGGGGTGGGAAAGACGAGCTTCGTATCTGATGTGATGGGAAGGTGGGTTTGTGAGACGCCGGCTGAGAACCTCCGCCTCTTACGACGACGATGCGAGACTGGACGCGATTGGGATTGGCAGTTTGGGGTTGAAGGTGGTTGTGTCAAACGAGGGTCTGTCTGAGCGATGATCGACGCATTCTTCTCTGCGACTCTTTCTCGAGGGTGTTGGGTGAGTTTGTGGTTGCGGCTGAATGAACCGCGGGGACGTTTGAGGTGATTCCCCCTTGGGACGGTCATTGGGATGTGTGAGGGGAATATGGCCAACAACATTAAAGAGGGATCATCGATGGTCGGGGCAAGAGAAAGGGAAAGGAGAGAGAGAAAGAGAGACACGAAATCTGTAAATATGTAAATGTCACCTGCGTAGATCTCCTGTGTATTTGGTGCTAAGTAAACCGATGGACGAGAACGCAAGGCTAGTCCAGTTGACCTTCCCATTGTTGCCGACGTCAGCTGCCCGTTTCAGTCAATCTCTCCATCACCCCGTTCCAGACCGAGGGCCTAGACTCAAAAAGTATTCATCTCACTGCCGGTGTTCTCCCTCAATGAATCTCTTCGGCGGTCTCTTACCAACTCCAGCGATTGCACCCTATGATGCGGATGGAGTCGAACCCGCGTAGCATAAACCCCTCAGGGTACTTCCACGAGCAAGGTTCATGACCCTCGGGTCGGGCGTCCTCCATAATTGCAGCCGATGTCTGGTAGCAACAGCGATCGGTAAAGCGATCGATCAAAACAATGTTCCACCCCTCAAACAGCTCCCGCCGTCGCAACCTCAGTATGGGCAGAAAAGCATACGAAAAACAGGGGCCGAGCGCAAACCACCTGCATCCAAACTTGTTCAAAATCCAAGGATTTAAGGCACTGTGAAGAAGACGATGTTGATAATAAGTTACTGAGAAAAAAATGGTGATGCAATGCGAGGGGGTCAAAACTGGCACATCCATGTGGAGCCCTGTCTATTTCTCTTGAATAATCGGCACCCATTTGACTTGTCCCCATTTCTCGACCAAGAAATCCTCCATGTACTGATAAACCTCTCGATTGGCTCCGCGCGTTTTGATACCGTGATCACTGAAAACTGCGATCAGTCCCCAACGAAAAATAGCACAAACAGACTTGAGGACAAAAATATACCTGTCAGTGAACATCCTGAATCTAAAATTCCTCACTTTCTCCTTCGTCAGCATATCCAACAGATGAGCCGAATTTGAGAAATGCACGTTGTCATCAGCACTTCCATGGGCGAGCAGGTAATTCACGCTGTGGAATCCCGTAACGTTCGAGATTGACGCATTGACATATCCGCCAGGGTTGACGTCAGGAAGGTTCATGTAGCGTTCGGTATATATAGAATCTAGACGCCAAGACACCGTACCGGGGGGGAAACGAGGAACGTCAGACTTGGCTTCTCAATTTAGGTCACACTTACCGTATAATCTCCAACTCGTGACAGGCTGGCGGAGGCACACACATCAGGCCGTGGCCGAGACAGCCAAGGGAGAGAAGAACGCACCGCGACTGCCATGGCAAGGGAATGGATTCCAGCGTTAGCTTCGGCGACCTTGGAGCTCATGAATCCTCCGTATGACTAGAATGAGGGTTCCCTCAGACGGGCTTTAAAATCTGGGAGCATGAATAACTACCCATCCCCAAATTCCGATCCTCTTCTTATCCACATAGTGTTTCCCAGCCCAAATCCTGTCAACGCGGCAAGCAATCAGCAAAGCGTACGAAGGGGCGCACACTAGACTCGAGTTTCAGGAAACCCACCTTGCTGCGTTTATTTGATCTCGAGTCTCGAAAAATCCGAGGTTATTTTTCACAGGGTTCCTCAACTTCCTACCCTTGAAACCCGTACCACGCCCATCAATAATGACTACGATGTATTTGTGATTTGCGGGCAGGATCGAATTCCAATCTCTCTCAAAGCGGACGTTGACCTTTTGTGCACCGGGCCCATTATACCTGCGTGAATGTACCGGAGTTTTGGTTATAGTAGCAGTTCCATCAGCACCTCTCTCACACGCAGTCACGGAAAGGGATGGAAGAATGTGAAACGGCAAAGCGGAGGGTGGATCCCCGGATGCAACAGGCGGGCCCAGGCCCCATAACTCTATCAAAAAGCCAATCGTTCTCCCGATCGGCGTACACGTCCCGCCATCAAGGGAACCGTAAGGGGCGCGGGCACGAAGGGCGCAAAAACCAACAGTGTCACTCACAGGTGGAACAAAACCGGATATTTCGTCTTGCCACTTTCGTCCATGTTCGGAGGGCGTAATTCAACAGCGTTCAACTCTGGATCCGGTAGACGATCAGAATACTGGGAGAGGGTTACGAAGGTCTCTCTCACCATAGCCTTCGATTTCAATAGTAGAATGAACGACGGTGGGAGATTCGTACATGTGCACCGTTTTATTCAGCGCCATATTGGTCACCAACAAGCGCGTACTCGCTGGAAAAGCCCGAAATGAGTATATAAAGAAACAAGGCGTCAGAGATATAAGGTTCAGCCTACTTTCGTCCCCAACCTTAATCAGCTTCTGAAACGGCACGCTCGGACCTTCGTAAGACAACAAATAAAATCCGGCATCGGGCGAGAAGTTCGCAGAATAGTATGAAACCACCGAGGTATCGGTGAGCGCGACGGGATGCTTGACCGCCTCGGAATGTGCGCCTATTGGCACGTGTACGGAGTAGATGTTACGTTCGATGGACGTTGGGCTCGCAGCACGGAAGTAACTGTCGTAAATTTCAAAAAGTCAATCGGTTTGGTCGTCATGCTGCGGAAGCAAAATATTTGCACATCAAACCGCGGAGTGGGTCTACACCCAAGATCCCGTCCGCAACCTCCCAGTCACCAGTCGTCAGGAACCTCGGAGTGCTAGAGTCTACGGGGCTGAAAAGAGCGATGTGGTTGTAGCCTTCCGGTGTCGGCACGATGTCAAGGTACCCGGAAGAGCCGATATGGGAGAGCCCCTTGGGAATGGGAAGAATGTTTTGGGCCTAGATGATAGCTCAGAACGCGCGCATTCCATGTACATCTCGGAGAAGAAGGCTCACAGATTCAATCCAACCGTCATCGCCTTCCTCTCCATCCTTTCCAAGCTTCCTGACAACTCTACCATTGATTCTTGCATCCAAGCTGTCCGCGGCCAAATCGAAGTAAACAACATGGCCATCCTCTCCTGCTCGGTCGACCTCTTTGATGATCAGCTCCGTGCCCCCAACCCACACAACCTCAAATATGATCCTATTCTCATCGGTATGCTTCCCGGCCCAGTCCAACTCGTTTGTGTGCTTCTCCGCGTCGTCCTCGCCTTTGGCAACGGCCTCGCGATACCTATCTAATTCGAACACGTGTGCGGAGACGATGGGATTGTGGTATCCGGGTTTGGGGTATTTCATCGTGACATGGTCAGGGTACGGAATCACAGCGTCCGAGTCTTCGGTAGGGTTATAGATTGGGTACGTATACTCCTCGACCAGAGTCTCGTCCAAATGGAGGAACGCAATTTTAGTGGAGTCTGGAGACCACCAAAGCGCAAAGTCCGACGAGAATACTTCCTCCTCATACACCCAATCCGGGACACCGTTAAAAAGTGAAGTATCGCCGTTGGATGTGACGCGAATGGGAGATTCGGAGGCGATTGCAGCGGAAGGAATAACGTAAATGTCGTTGCCTGCGATGTAGGCGATTGACTGTCCGGTTGGTGACCATACTGCATAGGCTGTGATAGGTGGTTGTGAGGGTGGAGTCATTGGCCATGTCTTCTTCGCCTCTATATCGTGGATCCAATAGTTCCCAAAACTCGAGTGTCTCCATTGCTTGAGATGGTCGGTTTTCAAGAGAAGGAGCTTCATGTCTGAGGAGATCTTCCAGTCCGAGATCCAGAGGACATCGCCCTTGTCCTGCTCCAGAGGTCAGCGTAACATGCCCCTGCCAAGAATCGGAGGTGCTCACATCCTTTATGTCAGTGAGTTTCACAAGGACCGTGGTAGAGTTAGATTTGAGATCGACGAGTTCGATGGTACCGTCTCCCATGATCGCGAAGACTCCGTCGCCGGCTGAGAACGGAGCACGTTGGACTCGGTGTAAATGCATTAAAGAATAGATTACGCGCCTTCGGGCACCCAAAGGAGACTCTGAATGTCGGGGCGGAATGTACCGTTCGCAATGTGGTCCAACGTCACCTTCAACTTTCCATGAAATGTCGCCGTTCCGCTATACGTGAGCGCAGAAACGATCCCAATCACCACTGAGATCGCCACCAGAGTTCCCAAAGATATTAGCAGATATCTCAGGGACGAGGATCGTTTCTGTGTATAACCAGAAGAACGAGAGTTCGAAGACCGGGCTGCAGCTAGGGACTGAGAGGTAGGGGGCGTACCTTGACATCAGGTTCAACATATCCAGCACGTTCCATCGTCCCCAACGACCGAGTGTTCTCCTTCTGCAGGAGCGACTCATCCTCATCTTCAGAGCTTGGTGGATCAAAGGGACCCTCGCCGTAATAAGTTGGAGGTCGCACAGGACCGGAGCGGGTTGATGTTCGTTCGTCGTGGAGGGTGTCCCCGGAGCCCGCGCCTTCTTGGGGCAATAGTTCGTAGTTGGAAGAAGACATCCTCCCCGACCCCGTCGCGATGGGTGA
Source organism: Thelephora ganbajun (assembly GCA_014904855.1). Lineage (NCBI taxonomy): Eukaryota > Fungi > Basidiomycota > Agaricomycetes > Thelephorales > Thelephoraceae > Thelephora > Thelephora ganbajun. The sequence goes on from MU117990.1 coordinate 190,547, forward strand.
GAAGATGAAGGATGGCTGTGGAGGAGGTTTGATCGCGGCCGCTTCAAGCAGTTTCGGAGACTGACAGTGTACTCTGGATCTTATTGTACCGACTGAAGACTGAAACTCTCTCTTACGAGCTCCTTGGATATTCCTCCTCGTATCTACTTGCTAATTCCACTCTTTCTTGCAGTCGCTGCAATTTGGTCTGCCAGGCTTTCGAAAGCTCCCACATACACAGCATTTCAACTTCCACCTGCAGATCTGATACACCGTCTTCGTTCCGATTTCCCTCACGAACAACAACACACCCCTCTGCAAACAGTCTGGGTTAGGACACTGCAGTGTGTGTCCTGCCGACGAAGTGCTTGCAGTGGTCTCAGCTCTGGGGTTTCTGCGTTTCTCCTCGATTGCGGCGCTGAACCCGAGACTCAACGCGGCATAACGGTGCGACATTTGACCACCTGCGAGTCCACGAACGTGTTCTCCCGCTGCTGTTGCAATGCTTTCGTTCCTGGATGACGATGCCAAGAGCCGACACTGCATTTTGCGGACATCGGGCAACCTGCTCTGGTTCACTGGGGCTGTCTTCAAGCCTGTGGCAACTTGTGAGACTCACCGAGCGGTTGACTTGGAAAACGTTTCTCTGACGACGTTCACCACAGCTGTTTTCGCAGCCACATCTTCATGCGCTCTGTCTTGGAGATGTTCCAAACCTAGCTGGCGAACATCATTACACGAGAAGGCACCTCCGAAGTATAGGTCAGATACCTTTCCGGCCAAATAGCATATAGACTTGGGCGAACACGGAAGCGAAATGTCTGGTCTCATGAATGCCTCGACATATTGCATACGTGCCTCTGTCCCTTGCGATTTTAGGGGAGCAAACTCGAAATCCCCTGTATACAGAAAGAAGAATAAAGTCTTCCAACTGCCCTCGTCAAGTAGATGTCATCACACAAACAGGAACCCGCTCACGTCGAGAACGCTCCAGTGGAAAGAACGACGCCGAGTCCAGGTTTGGATTCTTGCTCCGTGTGGCATTCTGTCTCCTCCTGATCGCAAGCTGTTGTCCCTTCCACGGTGTCTTCGTAATCACTGTCCGAATCACATTCATCCTCTGAGTCTTCTGCTTCACTCTTAGGATCTCTGGTCATTTCAGACGTTTGGGTAAGGTGAGAGACGTTCGTGTACGAAAATCAACTCACGGGTATTCAATGCGGGTTCTATCTCATCGAGGACGATGCTGGAGATATAGACAGGCGTTTGCCGTACCCCTGTATGTTCTCGTTTTGCCAAATACCTACGGTCGAAAAACGGTCCTTGCCGGATGGATTTGATCAGGGCCGTCTTCAGTGGTAGTTCCGGTGCTGGAAGGAAATCGGGGAAAAGGAGAAGCGTTCAGTGTCCTGACGAGTGTCACGAGTGGTCTCGTCGCCCCCACGAGTCAGGGTCCTCCACAAAGACGAGAATGCTTCTAAGGCGTGGTCGATCTCGCCCTCCACAAAAGCCTGCAGTCTCTCATTTAGTTGGCCTTGGAATTCTCCTGAGTCGACTTTGGTGAGAATTGATGCCAAATTTTCGGCGTGCATTCTGAGTATCTCTGGGTAATTACGATGGTGTTTACATGTCAATTGCCGGTAACATCTCGCGCTACTGGAACATACTGAGAGGCAAATTTGCCAAAGGTATCTCGAATGGCGTTGCATTGTCCCAGCACCTCTTTGATCTTAAGGCAATAGACTTGAGTGCCGGAACGTCATACTGGGTAGCAACGGTGAGGTGGAAGGTTTTACAATAAGATATAAAAGGGGATACCTTATCAGTGAGGCGATAGATTGATTTGGGCGAAGGTCTGGGTACGCAATTTGGGGCAAGAGAAAACATTTCAGCAGAAACACTTGAAAACCGGGGGTGTTGATCAATTGGCAGAAGACACTGAACATGGGTCCATGTACATTATGAAGGCTACATCCTGGACTTTGATCACTTTCCCTTCCTTCACCCATCCTCTCCTCATGGTAGGCAGGGACACAATCCTCACTGCTTTGTAATCTGGAATGAGGAAAATCAAGAGATGGAGGAGACCTGGAGGTACTGTATTGCACCCTGGGGTCTATTGTTGGTGGTAATATCAGTGCTTGATTCAGAACTGTTGTTCCCATTGGGAGAGTGTCGGGCCACTCTAGCCCAATCGCTCACCGGTACTAACGAGGTTTGCAAGGCCTCGCACAAGGATACTTGTCTTGTGTACCTACTCGCTCAATATTCCAGCGGGAGTAACGCACTCCTCTTCAGACTGGCAGCAGTGGGATGTCTTCGGATAGTGTCTGAACGACGCGGGATTCGACCCAAGGGGTTGTTGATGGGTGCCCTGGCCACTATATGTAAGAGAGGTCTCTCGGGAAGAGTCGACCTATCAGAGTTCGTAAGAGTGAGAGAGGAAGGGATCGTTGTCGAAATGTGTCAACGGCACCCTCAGCCTAAATACCGCTCACTACCCAGGCTTAGCGAGAGGGGAGAGGATATCCGATGATAATTAGGAATGGGGAGCTACAAGGGCTAGAGGGGATCTACTTATACTACTCTAACTCTAGGGCAGGTCTTTACGCACAGACCATGCTATGCTCTCCATGTGATTACGCACGGACCAGTGGGGTTCCGTCGCAGTCCATGCGGAATTCCGTTTGTAGGGGAGCTCCGTACGGTCCATGCGGAGCTCCGTCTTCTTCATCCATCATTTTTAGTAAGCAATAGGAAAGTGAAGGAAGGAAATGATAAACCAATAACAATGAGTGGAAGGTTTATTTATAAAGTGTGCTTGCTCAGCACAATAAAAAAGGGTCTAGACTTTGATCGGTGTTGCGGTGGGTTTGATGACCAATCGTTCCCATGGCGGGCCGTTGACTAAGTGTGGCGGGGTAAGAGAGCGCTTTGTTGTGAGGGGAACTGGACTTAGTGTGAAGGCTATTTAAACGCGAAGGGTCTTCATCGTTCTCCTCACCAATCCTCCCTCCCATTCCACCATGACTCTCGAGAACAATCGCACCTTTATCACTCCTCGCAACCAGAGGATCACTCGTCTTGACAGTCGGCCTCACTCCAAGTTCGGTAAGGCCACTTCGGATAGCTATGGGTTTGAATACCCAACGATGTCTTCGGTAGGCGAGCTGAGCGAGCTTCGATTTGTGAAACTCATTACAGTTTGCCTTTACAGCTCGTCGACACCGTTATCTCGCAAACCGATAACGATTTCCCTCGTCGACAATATGCGAGCGGTTGCTCGTTCGATGATATCGTTTGGCAGCAAGCCATCAGAGCGTCCAAGAACATGGACCATACCCGTCGTGGTAGGGACATGGCGGACGACGAGAAGGTCCTCTTTGACCTTGTTCAAGCGGGTCTTATCGACCATCAAGACTTCGATGAGCCCCACAAGTGGTCTTCTTGGAGCATCCGCTACTCGGCCGTAGTGGCTGACCGCCTCTGGGCTCTCCATGAGTCCGATCGTTCTAGGGTATGTCTGATATACCTTGTCAGTCGATTAAGACTAACCAGTATATCGCATAGAACGACCGATTGGAGTCGGAGTTGAAGGAGTTGAAGGGGACTGTTGCCCTTCTCAACACCCGGCTCCTAGCCTTAGATCGCAACTCCTTTGAGGGCCACAAGAAGGTCAATACCGAGTTAGGGAAGGCGAGCGAGCGGTTGAACAGGCACCGCCGTTGTGTAGATCTCCTTCAGGAGAAGCATAACGGATTGGTGATGTACGCCACCAATCTGTCAGACTCCATAGAGCTCCATCGCAATTCTCTGATCACTCTTCGGGATGGGATGTGTCAGTGCTCTGGAGCGCAGACTCCTCCAGTTGATGGGTCGGGGGCAGCACCATCGTTCTCCCATTCGCCTCCGTCGTCTCCTCCGGTTTCTTCCGTCGTGGCCACTGCTACTGAAAGTCCGGTCGTTCCGCCTCCTGCCGAGAACGTCGAGCCCATCGTTGTTCCTCCCCCAAGTTGTGCTCCCCGTCGTACAGTGGTGGAATCGTCCACTACGCTTCGGGTCATCACTGCGGAGGAAGAACGGGAGATTGAGGATCGCCTAGTTGGAGCTTGGCAAGACCAACACCGTTCCGCTGTACGTCAACAGCATCGCTCCTTTCACAACTATCATCCTTATCGCAAGGCTCTAGGATCTCGCCCAAAGTACTCTCGTTGGCTCGGAGTCGAACGAGACCTCCGTTCCAAGATGCGACGTGCCCGTCGTGACGTTGAATCGGGAGCAGATGGAGACTCTGAGTCCGGGAGCAAGGGGCTATCGGCTTTTGAGTGTGATGAGGGCGGTGATGATGATGCCCAACTCGACCGTCTTCGCTCGTCTCCGCTCCTCTGATAACGTCGGGGGAGAACTCCAGCTAATCTTCCCGATTAGCCAAGAGGAGTTCGACTCTTTGCTGGCGGGAGAGATCGAGGCCGAAGTGCGCGAGGTGCAGGAATCGGAAGTGGTTCGGTCTGGAGCTCAGGATGACGAAGAGCTCGAGTACAGTGACGGTTGGGTAACGGATCGCAGTGCGGATCTCTCGTAGTTGCCGAGGTAGTACCGGTATCAGTACTACAATATAAACCCCTTTTCTCTTCTTGAAGTCTGAAGTGTGAGCAAGGCGAAATGGTGAAAAGAGTGACTACGAAATTGTCCAGGTAAAAGAGATGAAATAGATAGGGTATCCAGGGGAAATAGTTGGTTAATGAACGTGAAGTCGTAAGGATTAAAAAGTTTAAATCGAAAATTACCAGCCAAATCCGCGTAATCCTGACAGAGAGGAGAAACAGAAAGGATCAAAGGGACACCCCTGAAGGAGAGGCAATGGTTTCTCCATCACTCTCAGGTCCTTGTCAGGCCACTCTAGCCCAATTGCTCACTGGCACAAATGAGGTTTGCAAGGCCTCGTCAAAGGATACTCATCTTTGGTGCCTGCACTGTCCACAATACTCCTGCAGGTGTCAGTCTCCTCTTCAGACAGGCAGGGACAGTGGTTTCTTTGGAAGTGCCCCAAACTATGTGGGATTCAACCCAAGGTTTCTGATGGGTGCCCTAGCAACTCAATGTAGGGGAGGCCTCAGTAATAGTTGACCTTCAAAAGTTTGTGAGAGTGGGAGAGGAAGGGATCGGTGCCAAATGTTCTCAAAGGCACCCTCAGCCTAAATACTGTTTGCACTTCTTGGCGAAAGGGGAGAGGATATCTGATGATAATAAAGCTGGGGAGCTACAGGGATAGAGTGGACTATACTTATACTACTCTACTCTAGGGCAGGTCTGTTGCGCACAGACCATGCAGTGCTCCCCATGTGATTGTCAGGATTGTACAGTTTTTGGGCAAGTAATTTTCAAAACTTTTAAGATCCTTATGACTTCACACTCTTTACCTTGTTTCACAAAATGGACACTTTTTGTATTTACTCTTTCTTTCATTTCTGTCAGGCCACTCTAGCCCAAACGCTCACTGGCACTAACGAGGTTAATTATGCCTCGCACAAGGATACTTGTCTTGTATGCCTGCTAGTCCACAATACTCCTGTGGGTGTCAGTCTCCTCTTCAGACAGGCAGGGACTAGGTTTCTTCGGATAGTGTCTGAACGACGTGGGATTTGACCTAAGGTTTCCGATAGGTGCCCTGGCCACTTGATGTAGGAGAGATCTCTCGGTAAGAGTTGACCTCTAGAAGTTTATGAGAGTGGGAGAGGAAGGGATTGGTGTTCTGAATGTTACAAAAGCACCCTCAGCCTAAATACCGCTCACTATCTGCTAGCAAGAGGGGAGAGGATATCTGATGATAGTAGAGATGGGGAGCTACAAGGGCTAGAGAGGGCTACTTTATACTACTCTAACTCTAGGGCAGGTCGTAGTGCACAGACCATGCTGTGTATCCCCATGTGATTGTGCACAGACCAATGGGGTTCCATCGGTCCGTGTGGAGTTCCGTGTGGTCCATGCGGAGCTCTGTCTTTGTCATCCATCTTTTTATGTAAGCAATAAGAAAATGAAGGAAGAAAGTGATAAACCAATGACAATGAGTGGAAGGTTTATTTATAAAAGGTGCTTGCTCAGCACAATTGAAAAGGGTCCAGACTTCTATTGGTGTGGTGGTGGGTTTGGTGACCAATCTTTCCCATGGCGGGCCGTTGACTAAGTGTGGTGGGGTAAGAGAGCGCTAATTTGTGAGGCAAAAGGGACTTAGCATGAAGGCTATTTAATCATGAGCGGCCTTCGCTATTTTCCTCAGCAAACTGCTCTTCTTCTCCCCCATGTCTCTTCAAAACAACAACATCTTCATGTCTCCCTGCAACCAACTAGTCTCCTGTCTTGATACTCGGGCTCGGAGCAAAACCAGCTTTGGCACAGATGCTACGATGTCTTTACAGGTTGGTGATGTCGATAGGTCTTTGATCTAGAAGGTTATTGACTCTCCATTCTAGCTCATAGAAGCTGTTCTCTTGCAGAATGATCAAGACATGCCTTGTCGTAGTTGGGACGAGGGTGGGTTTTTTGATGACCAGATTTGGCAATAGGCCATCTTGACTTTAAGGAACCAAGATGAGAGTCGTTGTTTGAGGGAAATGAATGATGACAAGAGCGTGCTGTTTCAGCTTATCCAACGCAGGGTGGTGGATATGTCCTCGTTCGACAAGAATGCGAAAGGTACTGGAGTTCGCTACTCTGCAGTCATTGGGGATCGCTTGTGGTCCATGTTCAAACACGAACGCATTAGGGTGCATTGTCATTGTCGATTGTTGTTGATCGATACTGATGATGGTTCTACTTATAGAATGATCGTTTGGAGAGTGATCTCTATAGACTGCAGGGCGAGATGTGCCAGATCTCGGGCTGCTTTGTGAACTTGTTCCAGAACTTTGACAAGTTCGTGTTGGATGTCAACAAGGAGTTGGGGAAGGCTTCTTCCCAGCTTAACTGTCATAGGAGTGCACTTCAGAAGGACAGTGAGAAGATTGGCTTGATGGAAAGTGACTTAGCTGATCACAAGGAGTGCATCGACGATCATGCAGCCATGATCAACAGCCTTTCCGACCAAACCTGTCGCTGTGGTGACAAGTCATCATCGTCCGTTCAGTCAGGCGAAGTCACTCTGGCTGTTCCTTCGGGTAGCCATTCTCCTTCCCTGTACCTTACCCCTCCGGAGGAAAACTCCCAACCCATTCCAGTCCCGTTCTGGCGCGTTCATCCTGGACTTCTTGGTCCTGGCTGTTAGGGCCACCTGCCCTATGGACTCACAATAATGCATGACGACGTGCCGGGGCCAGTGTGGGTCGCAAACGTGTAGCATGTCGATAGCATCAAAGCTATGACCGAACTAGACAGTGGGGGAAGTCAACAATTCACGGATATTCTAGGGAGGGTAGTCCTCGATAGTTTGTGATGAGGACGTAAGAGGAGGAATAAAGAGAAAATAAAAAAAGGGATTCCAACCAGATAACGGCTGGAAGTCTCAGGATGTCCAAAGGCAGGGAAAATCCTAAGATTTCAAGACTAGGGAACTAACTTCCTCTAGTTGTGCTAATATACATGTTGTCGTGATCATAATTAAATAACTGTAAACAATGAAACAAACATAACTAAATATAAATAGAAGGTGTGATCATGTCGTTAGAATGATTTCGTTAAGGCGTCATAAAAGCAAAAGGAATAAAAGGAAAGTGTTCATCATTTCATCCACTCATCAACACATCTGATCGTCTAATCCTCATGTCCTTCTTTTTTGTCTTAAACTCCTTGATCGTTAGTTGTCGTGACGGCACCAGTCTGCGCCCTCCTCGCGCTCCTTCACCCAACTCTCTGCTTCTCCAAGTTCACCATGGGGATCGCTTGATGTGGTACTCTCGCCTCCCTTCCTCACTACTCTACTCCGATGCTATCTGGTTTTCCGCCATGTCTTCACACCATTCTCACGTCGCTCGTCGTGCGGCTCTTGGTTCGACCGTGGATCCTCTCCATGGTCTCATCTCCTTGGGGCTTGTTGATTGGGACGGTCGCAATCAAGCGGCCGATAGTACTATCGACGGGATTCACTTGGCCGCAACTCTGGCTGAGTGATTGCTCACGCTCCACGAGGGAGTTGTCCTTGAAGTAGGCGTTTGCCTTGAGTGAGAGTCACCCTTGCTCATCGCTTATTCCCTTAGGTTTCCACTCTGGCCCGTCAGGCGCAGACGCTGGCATCTTCCCTGGACCTTCTCATTGCCACCCATAATGATCGTTTGGGCCGTCTTGAAGGTCGTTGCTTCGAGTTGGATCGGGAGCTGGGGGAGATGAGGGTTCAGATGCTGGAGCTGGAGCTGGCATGGGAGCAGCAGGAGTCACAGGCGTCATTGGGATACACCTCTGTGGTTGGGGAGGGGGCCGTGATGGGTGAGGAGGGAGTAGAGGAGGAAGAGGTGGAGATGGGTGAGGAGGGATTATGGTCTCCCAACTCTTCCGATCGTGCCACCCTTGCCCTAATTCCAGACGCTCCTGTTTTCCCTGTTTCATAGTAGGGGCCTGCGCTTCCAATGATACCCTTTGTTTTGTCCTTGTTGACTGTTTGTGAGTGACAAAACATGGGTATATTGCAAGGCTACAGAGGTATACAGAAAAGCGTGATGACACTGGCGTTCCTGCTCTGTCTCCTATTGTTCAGGAGATGGTCACCGAACTGATTCCAATCAGTGAGGCTCAGGAGCGCAAGATCGAGGATACGCTTGTCGGGGCCTGGCAAGCCCAAGGTCGTGCCCATGTTTGTGCCATCCGTCATGCTCATTTTGACCACCATCCTTATCACAAAGCCTTAGGACAATGTTCTGTCCTTGAACCAGCCTTCATGTACTGACTGGACGTCGGAGCTGAGCAGACAGTTCAACGAGCTATCCATTGGGCCAAGCTTGCAGGTGACTCAGGCTACAGGGCCAGTAGTGAGTCCGGAAGCGAGGGCTTATTGTCTGCTGAGCGTGATGAGGGCGGTAACATTGATGCTGAACAGCAATGTTCATGCTAGACTCATAGCACATGGACTTAGTGGGGAAATGCAGCTCGTGTTTCCGTTAGATACTGTCGATTTCAATGCTCTTAGTTCCGAGCATATAGATTATGACGTTCACGGTTTGTACGATGAAGTAGTTCTGGCTAGTACCATTAGGGTCAATGATGCTACGGACGAGCAGGGTAGGGACATCTTGGAGGTGATATCGGAAGAAGATGGGGATCCAGACTGGGTTGACGAGTAGAAACCCATATGCTGAGGTATACTGGTTCCAGTATACACCAATATATCTTATTGGATTTCTCTGTGTGTGAGCAAGTCGAAATGGATAAAAGAGTGTTTATGAAAGTGTCCGCTTGTTAAAGGTGAAACTGATAGGGTATAAGGAGAAATATGTGGGGTAACGAATGTGGAGTCATAAGGAATAAAAGTTTTGAAAATTACTCACCCAAAAACTGTACATTCCTGACAATTTCATCTGCTCACAACCCAAGGGAAAAGAACAAAGAGGTTTTATTGTTGTACACTGGAACTGGTGTACCTCAGCATATGGACTACTCCTTGTCAGTCCAGTCTGGATCGTCCCCATCAACACCTTCCTCTACCACCGTCTCCAAGATGTCCCTCCCCATCACATCAGTAGTGTCATCAATGGCCTCGGATTGTACTACCTCATCATACAAACTGTGTACATCATGGGTATCAAATTGCTCTGAACTAAGAGTATCAAAATCTATGGTGTCTAAAGGAAACACAATCTGCATCTCACCAGCCATTCCCCATAACACAAGCCTAGCATGAACATTGCTGTTGGGCATCATTGTCACCACTTGCATGACGCTCGACAGATGATAGGCCCTTGCTTCCGGACTCACTACTGGACCTGTATCCTGAGTCACCCCTGAGTTTGGCGTGACAGATAGCTCAGTGAACTGCCGGTTCAGCTCCAACCTTGGGTCAGTAGATGAACTTGGGAGTGGAGGAGGGCTTGCCTACGGACTTGCAATAAGGGTGGTGGTCAAAGTGGGCATGACAGGTGGCACAAACATGAGCATGGCCTTGAGCTTGCCAGTGTCATCGTGCTTCCTTGTATACCTTGCTACCTTGACAATATACCCGTTTTCCCATCAAAACGAGCCATTCGAAAACAAGAAAACGAAATAGTATTGGTATCATAGGCCACCGACATCAGAACGAGGAAGGGAAAAGAGGAGCTGAAGCATCTACGCTATCGGGTCTATCCACTAAAGGCCCAAAGTCTGGTCGAAGCCCTACACTGGAAGCAATGTCTGCCTCCATATCCTCGACTTCCCCCTCAACACCCAACCACAGCAGATCTTCCACCGACAGGTACTCCAAAGGAGCCATCCACTCCAACGCCTCCAGTCGTGCCAAGAGCACACCGAATTCCCCATCCAAACATGTCACCATTTGTTTCAATATCTCCACCTCTCGCTCCAACGCAGCGTTCCTACTCAACAGGAAACGACGATCCTCGGACCGCTGATTCAACAAGGCGTCCAAGCCAGACACCTGAAGTTGTAAGGCATTGGCCTGGGTAGTAACCTGAAAAATGTCAGCAAAGAGGTACAACTAGAGACAAGAACATACCTGGCCCTCCATGACCTCAAGACGGGTCAACAGTCGCTCCATGACTGTTGCGGCATAGTGCATACTCTCCCTCGGACACTCCTCACCCGAGTTTAACCCTTCCCAATCTACCAGCCCCACAGTGAGAAGATCGGTAAGGGTAAGGTCAGACCCCATTGGCGATGCAGCTCCCCGCTCGACGTTGCTCTTGAACGAGGCCATTGCTGCAACCCAAATAGAGTCAGTATAGAGGGCGGAAGGAAAGCGGGGGTAATACCAGGAGGAGCGCGTTCCGCTCATTACAAATCGGGTAAGGTCGACACCGAGAGGGGAACAGATAGGACGAGGACGAGTGGTATCATGACAAGAGACACAGAAGCCATTGAGAAGTAAAAAGTATGACTGAGACATGTTGGTGATAACAAGCTAGACATTTGAACGCTTTCTTTTATCTAAATCTCCCCAATGACGAACAGATCATGCCTTTCAGTTATGTTTGTTTATGTTTGTTCTGCTGTTTACCATTATTTACTTATGATCACGACAACTTGTATATTAGAATGACTGGTGGAAGTTAGTTCCCCAGTCTTGAAATCTCAGGAAATCCCAACCTTTGGGACTCTTGCTGATTATCAGTGTCCATCTGTTGGCTCTCTGCCCTTTTTCATCTTTCTCCCTTTTTCCCTTCTTACATCTCACCACCGCAAACTTTAGGGGAACACCCCCTCTTGCATACTCACGTTTGGTGCGATCCCTTCAGTTCGGACCCATCATCGCCCTAGCGCGCTCGACCGGTGTCAGATAGTGACACTTCCAGGCCCGTGTGCTCCTCGTCGTAGTATAGTTAGTCCCAGGGCCGGTGGCCCTGACAAGCATCAGTTGCATTGTCAGCCACCCCAGACCAAACCACATTGTCATACAGACTGTGAACATCAAATGTGTCTAAGTGCTTGGAACTAAGAGCATCAAAGTCCACAGGATCTAATGGGAACACTATCTGCATCTCCCCACCAACCCCACAAGCTACCAACCAAGCATAAACATTAGAGTTGGGCATTAGAGTAACAACTCACATCACACTCAAGAGTCGATAAGCCCTCACTTCTGGACTCACTACTGCCCCTGTAGCCTGAGTTGCCTCCAAGCTTGGCTCAATGGAGAGCACAGTGAACCTCTCACTCAGCTCTGACATCTGGTTGGTAGATGAACTTGGGAGAGTGGGTGGAGTTTCCTACAGCTTTGTGGTAAGGGTTGTGGTTGAACTTGGCTTGACAAATGGCATGCACGTGTGCTCTTCCCTGAGCTTGCCAAGCTCCAATGAGGCAATCTTTGATCTCCCTCTCCTCTTCCTGGGAGATGGGAATCAATTGGGTAATGGTCTCCTGAACAATAGGAGACAGAGCAGGAACACCTGGACCAAGAAGACCAGGAGGAACATGCCACATTGGCACAGGAATGGGGGACAAGTTCTCTTGGGGAGGAGTGAGGTACTCCAACAAGGAAGCCCAAGAACCAGATGGTATCTCAGGAGAGTCTTCCACCCTTTGAATTGGCTTAGGAGATTGTTCACCACATTGACAGACACAGTCCAACAGACTGTTGATCATCCTGGCATGATTGTTGATACACTCCTTATGGTTGGTTATCTCCTTCTCGAGAATGCCAAACCTCTCGTCCACCTTCTGCAGAGACACCCTGTGATGATTAAGGTGATTCGCTGCCTTTCCCAACTCACAGTTCACATCATTGATGAACTTCCCAACCTCCAGATGAAGACCAGTAACCTTCCCCAACAAGATCCAATTATCTGCAAGACACTTGTAAAGGTCTCACTCTAAATGGTCATTCTAAAAGAAAAGGCATTGTTAGAAGCTGCTCTAAATCAATCAACAACAACAACACACCCTTGTGTGTTCATGTTCAAAGAGAGACCACAAACAATCACCAATGACCATAGAGTAGTGAACACCCATACCCTTCAAGTTCTTGTTGAAGGATGACATGTCCACTGCCCCATGTTGGATGAGCTGAAAGAGGATGCTCTCATCATTGCACATCTTGTGAGAGTGTTGGTTCTCATCCTGGTTCCTCAAGGTAGAAATGGACTGTTGCCAAATCTGATTGTTGAAAGATCTGCCTTCATCCCAGGCACGACAAGGCATCTTGCTATTGTTCTGAGACAACACTTCTTCAACAAGCTAGAAGTGGCAAGTCAATAACCTTCAGAATTGAAGACCTATTGATGTTACCAACCTGTAATGGGCTGGACACTGGGGCCAGACCCCCCCTTACCCTGCAGGCAAATTGAGGGTTTTTTGAGAGTTTTTAAACAAT
>MU117991.1:0-10226 GCA_014904855.1 Thelephora ganbajun
CACATTGAACACGCCAAGTCACATGCGGTTAATACCCCATACCATCTGGGCAGAGCGATGGAACTTCAGGCTTGGTGCTGGTACAAAGAAGGCAGGTTCGAAGAGGCAAAATCAGAGGTTATGCGCGCCGCCGGTGCTTTTGAGAGGCTTGGGGCTGCGGAGGATCTAGAGCGCCGCAGAGTGCTCCTCCGGGATGTTGGAGAGAAGGTGAAGGACCCGGTTACCTCTGGGGAATAGGGTTTCAATGGTGAGCTCCTTGGAACAGTACCGCTTCCTACTCCTAGTAACTCTCCATTCTCAGCTCAGGGTACCGGACACCATCTCACAAATCTGTTCAGACGTGTCCTCCCTCGACCAATCAATCCTGCGTCCGAACGAAGATCTAATTCCCGACTGTCATATTCCGCATTATTACTGCTACTCTAGAAGGGCGCGTGGGTCGATCACGAGTAGGCTCATGCTCACACGTCCTTTGTATATATAGGTGATGCAGTACGTCCGCCCGTCATTGGGACTTCTTGGGAGAGCCAGAGCGACAACGTTTGTCGAATTGCGCACACATAATATAACAAGAGAAAAAACCGTGTATACCACAATCCAATGAGGCTTATCTGTGTGTCCAAATAATGCGCAGATCCTCGGAAGCATGAACAAATTGTAAACAAAAAAGAGCAGGACTAAGGGCAATGAAAAAGAACGCAGGGAAGTCGAGGGAGGGAATACCCGGAAAGGCAAGGGATCAGAAGAAACGGACCGGTGGGGTAAAGAATGATCACATGTCCACACATCCACCGGGATTGTCAGGATGTTGCAAGGCAAAGCGGTTGGGGGAACGAATGTCATGTGGGGCTGTTGGGATATTCCATGAGTACCGGCGGTATGGAAAGGCGATCTGAACAGTTGGAAAGATTGGCATCGGTCGGGATTGAATTGGATGAATGCGTACCACACAAATGAAAGCACCGAGAACCACAGGTACATCCGCAGGTCATGGAAACGAATACGACAGAAGCCAGGTCAGGAGGACGAAGGTGGCGGCGGCTATGACCCAGGATTCACAAATCCAGTCTGTGTGGATGCGGGCGAAACCACTCGCACCGTCGTCAAATCCCTTCCCTCAGCCTCCAGTCGACCCAGTGTCTCGGCCAGGTACGTAGCCCGGCTCATATCACACCTTGCATTCCACTCGGAATCCAGTCATATAGCTCACTGGCCGGCTCTTATTCGACGCCTTGTTGGACTCGACAGAGGCTACTGTGGCTAGACTGGACCATCCTCCCGTGCCTCGCGAGCGAGACGATATTGCTCCCGAAGCTCAGAGCTTATGAACCCGACCAGAATTAACGTACTGCCCCTGGTGTTGCCATAGGCTGGGGGAGGCGCGACAGCAATATGGTTGTCTTCGACGTCTTCGGTTCCTACCCCTGATTCCATCAATACAGCAGCGTATTGGAGAAAGCGTGGGTAGGTTACATCAGTATTTCCGACGTCAAGATAGCGAAGCAGACTCACCATTGGCAATAGGGGCCGGTTTCACGGAGCGAGGGCGAGGAGGGTGGGGATTTGTTCGTCTCGGTTGAAAACGTCCGGGAGGATTTCACCAGGGCGCAGCATTGTGTATCTTCCAGCGCGGTACCGGAAGGAAAGGTGTTCAAGTAGGACGACTTGAACGATGGTACAGAGGATAAAAGTGACGTGAACACATTCGTACCAATCTGCTTACCAACGTCGGAGGACGGGAGGACGAGCTTAGCGAGGGTGACCCATAGAGCGATGGTGATGAGCAGAAAGGCACCTTGGGTGACTAGGAAGATGGTTGATACTCTGACACCATATTTGGTGAACCTTGACTTGATGAGGGGGAAGCGGGGGCCAGATGAGGGCTGAGACTCGGCGGAGGGCTGGTTGCTGTCCGCGTTGGTGATCGGAGATGGTCCAGGTTCGGAAGATGCTGCTTTTGACTCTCCATCTGCGGGAATCGACGTTTGGTGAGCTTCATCAATTGCGTTTTGCGATTTGTCTACGACCTGTTTTCATCGGGGCTGGTGGTCGTGTGATACAAATTGTAAAGCATAGTTGAAAGTGGGTGTTCGTTAACCCTCGATTCATATCCATGCTTAATTGATTCTCACTGCTGCCGCTGAGATGTCCTCGAGACGCCCCAAGCTCATTTGCAGCGGACTCCCGTGGATCGGCGTCCATCGAATCCACAGCATGTCGAGAAACTAAGCACATTGGGAATTCAGAACACTACTCGATAAACAACGGAAAGTCTGGAATCCGACGACTGTGTCGGCAAGTTCTGGTTTGTTACCAAATCTTCTTCGGTTGTCAGGCCTGGAGACGCCTCAAACTTCCAGGCTTGACTAAAGGGGTCAGAATGGCGTGTAACTCGGTCGTCGTTGATTTCGTGCCGTGTATTACATAGATGCCTTACGTAGATCCCACATGCAGTCTTAGGAATGGGCCTTCAAAGCTTCAGATTCTGCCAGACTCCTGTACGTGACCTTAGTGTGTACGTGAATCATTCATAGACCATGAGAGCCTAAGGCTCCCAACAATATTTGGATCACACATACCAGACGGAGAAACGGGATAGTCCAGCGTACCTGCCTTCGTCGTTCGCTCCGCAATGTGCTCGGCTCAGGAACCGGGGGAGGAACGGACGTGTTGGTATTCGTCCTACTCAGATTCCGATATCAACTCGAAATCCATTTCCTTTCCCCCCACGTCCTTATCCTTTTCTTCGTCTCTCTCGGGTAACCCAGACTCATGCCCACGCTCGATGTAGTCGTTTATATCTTCATACAAAAGGACAGATTTGACGAACTTGAATGAGTTTTGCTGGCACGTAGGGAAGCTCGACAAACCAAGGATTTATACCCCCCTGATCCGTGACCAGAAGCCGTGGAAGCCTGAACTTGTCCAGCTTCGAATAACAAATCGTCCTGCTCTGTTTTGGGGTTGTGGTGTGAGCGAATATGATGGACCAAGGTGGCCATGAGACGCCAACGGGAGGTTCGAAGGCTCTGCAGTTGTCGAAGTGTGACTAGAGGGCCAACGGAGATAATGAAGACGCCGTCTGCGGACCTGTTACGCAGCCCAGAACGCCCCGAGCATTACGAGTACGACCTCCCCATCGAAACGTACCTCTGTTTGGACGCGCACGATGCGTGTCATGACAAAATGGCTGTTCATCTCTATTAGGGTTCGGGTTCTTCCATACAGCCCTTGGATCGCACCGCTTCCTCGCGGCTACCTCGAACTTCGACCATGGATGCAGAGTCCCGGCGGCGGAACTACCAGGACGATGCTCTCTCATCACTCAATGCTGCCATGGAGGCCACGAATGTTGCGGGGAAGAGGGCTGGTATCGCACCAGCTAAGGCCGCATTTGGCTCCGTCAGTGCTCTCCTGGCGACCATTAGGGTCCGTTCTCTCCCATCCTGCGACGACGGCCTTCTAGTTCATGCTTATCTAGGACTTGGTGATCAAAAAAGCGGATTATGTGGAACTAGGGCTAGCGTGCGCTGATGTCTGCGGAGCCCTTGACCGGGGGATGAGCGGAAGACGGGAGGAACAGATCAGTCAGTCAGTGTTGGAGGCGATTGAGCGACTGACAACGTGAGTTGGACCACCGATGGACACGCCGTACGATTCACTTACGAAGCTTTCAATCGCAGGACCGTTGTCGAGATCAGGAGGAACGTCGATGAGTTGGCCAAACGAAACAGGATCTCTCGGTTTTTCCACACAAAGGACGATGGGGAGACGATTGCCACCTGGAGGTTGGACCTCAATAGGATTCTCCATGTCTTCAACGTATGTCTCATCACTTCTACACTAAAATAGCTAAGCGCCGGTCTCCAGGCCGAACTTGCGGTAAACACCCATGCCATCGTCTCCGACGTCCATCGTGCCATAATGAGAATTCAGGAAGCAAGCGAAGATAGAGATCAATTGGTGAGTGTCACTAGTACTCCGTCCATCACCGGACGAACACTTATCGCTGCCTAGACTCAAACCAGGTCAGCATTCGCAGTTACTAATGGATGTAGCACCTTATATTTGTATCTAGTGTACCTGGTGAATCGCCTCCCCCGCCACCGAGGGCCTGTTTTGGACGCCAAGATTTGATCGAGCACATCGTTGACCTCGCAGAACACCTCACTCCAATCGCTCTGATCGGTGCCGGTGGGATCGGCAAGACTTCCATCGCCCTCACCGTCCTCCACAACCATCGCATCAAGGAGAACTTTGGCGCCAATCGTCGATTTATCCGTTGCGACCAATTCCCTGCCTCGCTCCCATATTTCCTCCGCCGGCTCTCACAGGTCATCGGTGCGGGCGTCGAAAACCCCGAGGATTTGACTCCCCTGCGTCCATTCCTGTCCTCAATCCAGATGATTCTGTTCCTCGACAATGCAGAATCCATTTTGGACCCGCAAGGGACGGACGCCAGGAAGATATATTCCGTGGTGGAAGAGCTGAGCTGCTTCAGCAACATTTGTCTTGGCATCACTTCCCGCATTTCTACTGTTCCCCCACACTGCAAGCGTCCGATCATCTCTACGTTGTCAACGGAGTCGGCATGCGACATCTTCTATGGCATCTACGACAACGGCGGACGGTCGGATATTGTCAGTGACCTTGTCAGGCGACTAGACTTCCATGCGCTTTCGATCACGTTGCTCGCTACTGTCGCATCGCACAACATGTGGGATTACGATCGATTGGCGAGGGAATGGGATGCTCACCGCACGCAGGTACTTCGGACGGACTACGATGAGAGCCTGGCAGCCGCGATTGAACTTTCGCTGGATTCACCGACGTTCCGCAAACTTGGCCCGGATGCCCGCGACCTGCTTGGGGTCGTCGCCTTCTTCCCCCAAGGCGTCGACGAGAGTATCGATTGGTTGTTTCCCACCCTCTCCGACAAAAAGAACATGTTTGACAAATTCTGTGTTCTTTCCCTGACGTATCGGAGCAACGGTTTTGTCACAATGTTAGCGCCGCTCCGAGACTACCTGTACCCAAAGGGACCGGAATTCTCCCCACTCCTCCACACGACCAAGAACCATTACTTTTGCAAATTGTCGGTTTTTGTTAATCCTGGCGTACCTGGGTTCGAAGAGGCGCGGTGGATCACGTCAGAGGATGTGAACGTCAAGCACCTGCTGGACACCTTCACATCCGCTGACCCAAACTCGGATGAAGTCTGGTCAGCCTGTGTTGGTTTCATGAGACACCTGTACTGGCACAAAAAACGGCTGGTTGTGTTGGGGCAAAAGATCGAAGGACTCCCCGATGACCATCCCTCCAAGCCAGAATGCTTGTTACAACTCTCACGACTGTTTGAGTCGGTCGGGAATGATGTGGAGATCAGACGGCTCCGTATCCACACCTTGAAACTCTCGAGGGAGCGGGAGGACGACCTTATGGTCGCTCAATCGTTGAGGGACCTGTCCAATGCAAGCCAGCGGCTGGGCCTCTTCGAGGAAGGGATATCACAGATAAAAGAGGCGTTGGAGATTTACAAGCGACACAAACAAGTGCAGGGACGAGCACACTGTTTACAAGACCTCGCTCGGTTGTTGAACGACGATGGGCAACTCGACGCTGCGGAAATGGTTGGATATCGAGCCATCGATCTCTACTCAAAGATCAATGACCAATCCGAAATCTGCCAATCTCACCATGTCCTTGGCAATATATATCGATCCAAGGGCGAGATAGAGAAGGCTATCAACCACTTCAAAGCAGCCCTTGAGATCGCTTCTTCTTCAAACTGGGGCGACCAGCTGTTTCGGAGTCATTTCTTCCTGGCGGAGTTGTTTTCCGGTCAGGGCAGGTTCGGTGACGCACATATCCACGTTGAACAGGCCAAATCACATGCGGTCAATGACCCATACAGCCTCGGCGGCACGATGGAACTGCAGGCAGAGTGCTGGTACATGCAAGGCAGGTTGGAAGAGGCAAAATCAGAGGCTTTGCGCGCTGCCGATATTTTTGAGAAGCTTGGGGCTGTGAAGGATCTGGAGTGGTGCAGAGCGCTCCTCCAGGATATCGAAGAGGAAATGGAGGAGCTGGTTGTTACCTCTAGTGAATAGGATTTCAACGGTGAGCTCCCCAAAACGGTGCCGCTTCCTACTCCCAGTAACTCTCCATTCTCGGCTCAGGGTACTGGACGCCATCTCACGGATTTGTTCAGACGTGTCCTTCCTTGACCAACCGATCCTGCGTCTGGACAAAGATCTAATTCCTGATTGTCACGTTTCACACTATTACTGCTGCCTCCTAAGGGCGCGCGGGCCAGTCATGAGTAGGCTCATGTTCACATGTGTTTGGTGTATACAGATGATGTAGCATGTCCGTCCGTCGTTGGGGTTTCTTGGGAGACTCAGGGCAACAAACCTTATCGAATGACGTGCACGTAATGCCACAAGAGGAAAAACTGTGTACACGCACAATCCAACGAGGCGTGTTTGTATATCCAAATAACGCACAGATCCTGGCAAGCAGAACCAAGGACAGTGAAAAAGGGAAGTTGGAGGAGGGAACAACCGGAAGAGCGAAGGATCAGAAGAAACGGACCAGTGGGTGTAAAGAGTGATTGCATACCCACACATCCACCGGGGCTGTCAGGGTGTTGTAAGGCAAAGCGATTGGGGAAGCGAATGCCATTTCTTCGTCGCGTGGGGCTGTTGGGACATTCCGCAAGTACTGGTGGCATGAAAGGCGGGAAAAGGAGCCTGCTGGTACTTAAAACCGAAAGATTGGCATCGGTCGAGATGAATGCCCACCACGCAAGTAAAAGCACCCGAGACCACCGGCACATCTACAAATCGTGGAAACGAATACGACGGAAACCGGGTTGGGAGGACGAAGGTGATGACGACTATGACCCAGGATTCACAGATCCAGCTTGTGTGGGTGCAGGCGAAATCACTCCACCGTCGCCAGATCCCTTTCCTCAGCCTCCAATCGAACCAGTGTCTCGCCGAGGTATGTAGCCCAGCTCATATCGCACCTCGCGTCCCACTCAGAATCCACAGTCATGTAAGCTTGCTGGCCGGGTCTTGTTCGACTCGACAGAGGCTATCGTGGCTAGGC
This sequence comes from Thelephora ganbajun, assembly GCA_014904855.1. NCBI lineage: Eukaryota > Fungi > Basidiomycota > Agaricomycetes > Thelephorales > Thelephoraceae > Thelephora > Thelephora ganbajun. The sequence continues at coordinate 7,114 of MU117991.1, forward strand.
TAGACCGTTCTCCCCGTGCCTCGCGAGCGAGTCGAGATTACTCCCAAAGCTCAGAGTTGACGAACCCGGCCAGAATCAATGTACTGCCCCTGGTGTTACCATATGCTAGGGGAGGCACGACAGCAACACAGTTGTCTTCGACGTCTACCCCCGATTCCATTAATGCAGCAGCGTACTGGAGAAAGCATGGATGGATCACTTCGGTATTTCGGACGTCAAGATAGCAAGTAGCCCAAGGAAGTAGACTGACCGTTGGAAGTGGTTCCCGGTTCCATGAAGCGGGCGAGAGCCTGGTGGAAATTTGTTCGCCTCGGGTGAAAACGTCCGGGAGTGTTTCACCGGGGTGCAGCGTTGCGTATCTTCCGGCGCAGTACCGGAAGAAAAGGCGTTCAAGTAGAACAACTTGAACGATGGTGCGGAGGACCTTGAGTGGTGGATTGGACTTTGCTGGCACGTAGGGAAACTCAACAAGCTAATGATTTATACCCTCCTCCTAATCCGTGACCAGAAGCTGTAAAAGCCTGAACTTGTTCAGTTTCGAGTAATACCCCGTTCTGCTCGGTTTCGGGGTCGTAGTGGGAACAAATATGACAGGCTGTTGTAGCCACGAGACACCAATGGGAAGTATCGAAGGCTCTGCGGTTGTTGGAGTAGGATTAAAGCGTCAGCAGAGATCGGATCCGGGTCACATTCTTTCGCAGGCTATCCCCAATCTCTTTGATTCTTGAACCTACATGGGAACCGCACATGCTTGCCTCGCCATCTTCACTTCCCGCTTTCATTAGTTTCCTCCAAAAGTCCGGCGCTTTCACCAAGCTCGGCATACCCTTTCATTTGAACCTCATCCTCCCGCCCCCTCGTGACCCTCGAGCACCATGAAACGTTCCCTTTACCTATGACACACCTCTTAGCTCCTCTGCCCCATCCCGCATGATCCCTTTTCTCCCGTGCCCCACATTCCCGCTACCCATCATTCCCATATCTCTCTCTCACTATTCCGGCTTTGCCAACTGCGTCCTGCCCCTTATATAGCGTGCTGTAGCAGTATAAATATAGATGATTAAAAAAAAAGAGATCGGATCCGGAGATCGCAGGGGCTATCGTGGCTGGCTCGGCAAGCGCGATCTGTGGCTGGTTTAAGTATGCGGCTCAGAAAGCGCCGACCGTCACGAGTACCTCGAACTTCGACCATGGATGCAGAATCCCAGCGACGGAACCGTCAGGGCGGTGCTCTCTCATCACTCAACGCTGCCGTGGAGGCCACGAATGTTGCGGAGAAGAGGGCCGGTATCGCACCAGCTAAGGCCGCATTTGGTTCCGTCAGTGCTCTCCTGATGACCATTAGGGTCCGTTTTCTCTCATCCTGCAACGATGGCCTTCCAATTCACGCTTATCTAGGACTCGATGATCAAAAAAGCGGATTATGTCGAACTAGGGCTAGCGTGCGCTGACATCTGCGGAGCCCTTGACCGGGGGATGAGCGGAAGACAGGAGGATCAGATCAGCCAGTCAGTGTTGGAGGCGATTGAGCGATTGACAGCGTGAGTTGAACCAGCGATACATCCGTCGTGCAATTCATTTATCAAGCTCTCAATCGCAGGACCATTGTCGAGATCAAGAAGAACGTCGACGAGCTGGGCAAACGAAATAGGATCTCTCGCTCTCTCCACACGGAAGACAACAATGACACGATTGCGGCCTGGAGGTTGGACCTCAACAGGATCCTTCATGTCTTCAACGTACGTCTCATCATTTCTGCACTAACATCGCTAAGCGTCCACCTCCAGACCGAACTTGCAATAAACACACCTGTGATCGTTTCCGACATCCACCAAGGTGTCACAGACACACTCGCAGTCGTTTCCGGCGTTCATCAGGGTGTCGTGAACACCCATACCATCGTTTCCGAACTCCAGCACAGTGTTACCAGCACCCATACCATCGTCTCCGACATCCAACGTGCCATCGTGAAGAGCCAGGAAGCAAGCGAAGCTAAAGATCAATCGGTGAGTGTCACTCGTACTCCGTCCATCACGGAATGAACGCTTATCGCTGCCTAGACTCAACCCAGGTTAGCATTTTCAACTGCCAATGGATGTAGTATCTTATATTTGTATCTAGCGCACCCGGTGAATCGCCTCCCCCACCGCCGAGGTCCTGCTTCGGACGCGAAGGGTTGATCGAGAACATCGTTGACCTTGCAGAGCACCTCACTCCAATCGCTCTGATCGGTGCAGGTGGGATCGGCAAGACTTCCATCGCCCTCACCGTCCTCCACAACCACCGCATCAAGGAGCGGTTTGGAGTCAACCGCCGATTCATCCGTTGCGACCAATTCCCTGCCTCACTCTCTCACTTCCTCCGCAGACTCTCACAGGTCATCGGCGCAGGCGTCGAAAACCCCGAGGATTTGACTCCCCTGCGTCCATTCCTATCCTCAACCCAGATGATCCTGTTCCTCGACAATGCAGAATCCATTTTGGACCCGCAGGGGACGGATGCCAGGAAGATATATTCCGTGGTGGAGGAGCTGGGCCGGTTCAGTAACGTATGCCTTGGCATCACTTCCCGCATTTCTACTGTTCCCCCACACTGCAAGCGTCCGATCATCTCCACATTGTCAACGGAGTCGGCATGCGACATCTTCTATGGCATCTACGACAACGGCGGACGGTCCGATGTTATCAGCGGCCTGGTCAGGCGGCTAGACTTCCACGCGCTTTCGATCACGTTGCTCGCTACGGTCGCATCGCACAACATGTGGGACTACGATCGATTGGCGAGGGAATGGGATGCGCACCGCACGCAGGTACTTCGGACGGACTACGACGAGAGCCTTGCAGCAACGATCGAACTTTCGCTGGATTCACCGACGTTCCGCAAACTTGGCCCGGACGCCCGCGACCTGCTTGGAGTCGTCGCCTTCTTCCCTCAAGGGGTCGACGAGAGTATCGACTGGCTGTTTCCCACCCTCTCCAACAAAAAGAACATGTTTGACAAATTCTGTGTTCTTTCCCTGACGTATCGGAGCAATGGCTTCGTCACCATGTTGGCGCCGCTCCGAGACTATCTGTGCCCCAACAGTCCGGAATTATCCCCACTCCTCCACACGA
>MU117991.1:26003-42880 GCA_014904855.1 Thelephora ganbajun
ATTTTTCGATTTGTCTACGACCTGGTTTCGTCGGGGTTGGTGGTCGTGTGATACAAAGTGTAAAGCACAGCTGAAAGTGGGTGTTTGTGTGCGTGTGTGTACGGATGGTAAACACGAATGCAAAAGGTGTAAAGACGAAATGAAACGACGATTAATGAACCAACGTAAATATGACGACGCCGGGTGAAGGATTCGATGAGCAACCGTATACTTATACCCCATCACAGCCTACGCGTCTGACACCCGACTTGGCCGCAGCCACTTGGATGAAATACCCCCGACCAACGGAGGAGCGGGGTCCACCACACCCTCGGTTCATATACATACTTAATTGATTCTCACCACTACTGAGATGTCCTCGAGACGTCCCAAACTCGTTTGCAACGGACTCTCGTAGATCGGTGTCCATCGAATCCACAGCACGTTCGAAATTCAGAACACTACTCGATAACCGACGGAAAGTCTGGAATCTGACCGCTGCGTCGGCAAGTTCTGATTTGTTACCAAATCTCCTCCAATTGTCAGGCCTGGAGATACCTCAAACCTTGAGGCTTGACTAAAGGGGTCCAGAATGGCGCGTAACCTGGTCGTTGTTGACTTCGTGCCGTAGATCTCACGTGCAGAGACTATGGGAGCTTACCTGACATCAGCCTTGCACATGATGACCCTCGTATTTCGGTTAAGGCCTGAGGCCTGACTACCCCTGATACCCTAAGGCTCCCAACAATATTTGGGTCATACCTACCAGACAAAGAAATGAGATAGTCCAGCGTACCTGTCTTCGTCGTTCGCTCCGCCAATGTACTTGCTTCAGGAACCAGGGGAGGAGTGGACGCGTTGGCATTCGTTCTACTCAGATTCCGATACCAACTCGAAGTTCCTTTCCTTTCCTCCTCCACATCCTTATCCTTTTCCTCGTCTCTTTCGGGTAGCCCAGACTCGTGCCCACGCTCGATGTAATCATTCATATCCTCATATGAAAGGACAAGTTTGACGGACTTAAGTGGACTTTACTGGGACGAAGGAAAGCTCGACAACCCAAGGATCTACACCCCCTCTCCTGATCCGTGAAGCCGTGGAAGCCTGAACTCGTCCAGTTTCGAGTAACAGCTCGTCCTGCTCGATTTTGAGGTCGCAGTGTGAGCGAATGACGGGCCACGGTAGCCATGAGACACTAATAGGAGGTATCAAAGGCTCTGCAGTTGTCGGAGTGGGATTAGAGAGTCAGTGGAGATCGGATCCGGAGATCATGAAAGCGCGATCTGTGGTTAATGCAGCTCGGAACACGCCGATCGTCACGGGTACAATTTCTCTTCATCAAAACGTGCCTCTGTTTGGACGCCCATGATGCATGTCATGTCAAAATGGCCGCTCATTTCTACTAGGTTTGGGGTCCTTCCTCACACCCTTTGTACCGCACCGTTTCCTCGCAGCTACCTCGAGTTTCGACCATGAACACAGAGGTCCAGCGACGGAGCCATCAGGACGATGCTCTCTCATCACTAGATGCTGCCGTGGAGGCCATGAATGTTGCGGAGAAGAGGGCTGGTATCGCACTAGCTAAGGCCGCATTTGGTTCCGCCAGTACTCTCCTGGCGACCATTAGGGTCCGTTTTCTCCCATCCTACGACGGTGGCCTTCCAGTTCACCTTTATCTAGGACCTGATGATCAAGAAAGCGGATTACGTCGAATTAGGGCTAGCATGCGCTGACGTCTGCGGAGCCCTTGACCGGGGGATGAGCGGAAGACAGGAGGATCAGATCAGTCAGTCAGTGTTGGAGGCGATTGAGCGATTGACAGCGTGAGTTGAACCAGCGATCCACACGCCGTGCGATCCACTCACCAAGCTCTCAATCGCAGGACCGTCGTCGAGATCAGGAGGAACGTCGACGAGTTGGCCAAACGAAACAGGATCTCTCGGTTTTTCCACGCGAAGAACGACAAGGACACGATTGCGGCCTGGAGGTTGGACCTCAATAGGATCCTTCATGTCTTCAACGTACGTTTCATCACTTCCGCGCTAGCATCGCTAAACGTCAGTCTCCAGACCGAACTCGCGGTAAACACCCATGCCATCGTCTCCGACATCCATCGTGCCATCGTGGAACTTCAGGAAGCAAACGAAAATAGAGATCGGTTGGTGAGTACCACTCGTACCCCGTCCATCACCGAACAAACGCTTATCGCTGCCTAGACTCAACCCAGGTCAGTACTCGCAGCCACCAATGGATGTAGTATTTTATGTTTGTATCCAGCGCACGTGGTGAATCGCCTCCCCCGCCACCGAGGGCCTGTTTCGGACGCCAAGAGTTGATCGAGAACATCGTTGACCTGGCAGAACGCCTCACTCCGATCGCCCTCATCGGTGCAGGTGGGATCGGCAAGACTTCCATCGCCCTCACTGTCCTCCACAACCATCGCATCAAGGAGAAGTTTGGCGTCAGCCGCAGGTTTATCCGTTGCGACCAATTCCCTGCCTCGCTCCCTCACTTCCTCCGCCGTCTCTCACAGGCCATCGGCGCGGACGTCGAAAATCCTGAGGACTTGACCCCTCTGCGTCCATTCCTGTCCTCGACGCAGATGATTTTGTTCCTGGACAATGCCGAATCCATTTTGGACCCGCAGGGGACGGACGCCCGGAAGGTATATGGGGTGGTGGAAGAACTAAGCTGCTTCAACAACATTTGCCTTGGCATCACCTCCCGCATTTCTACTGTTCCCCCACACTGCGAGCATCCAACCATCTCCATGTTGTCAATGGAGTCAGCGTGCAACATCTTCTACAGCATCTACAATAGCGGCGGACGGTCCGATGTTATCAGCGACCTGGTCAGGCGATTGGATTTCCATGCACTTTCGATCACATTACTCGCTACTGTCGCATCGCACAACATGTGGGATTACGACCGATTGGCCAGGGAATGGGAGGCGCACCGGACGCAGGTACTTCGGACGGACTACGACGAGAGCCTGGCGGCAACGATCGAACTTTCGCTGGCTTCACCGACCTTCCGCAAACTTGGTCCGAACGCCCACGACCTGCTTGGTATCGTTGCCTTCTTCCCCCAAGGCGTCGACGAAAGTATCGATTGGTTGTTTCCCACCCTCTCCAACAAAAAGAACATGTTTGACAAATTCTGTGTTCTTTCCCTGACGTATCGGAGCAATGGCTTCGTCACCATGTTGGCCCCGCTCCGAGACTACCTATGCCCAAAGGGACCAGAATTCTCCCCACTCCTCCACGCCACCAAGAAACACTACTTCCGCAAACTGTCGGTCGAAGTACATCCTCGCGAGCCCGGGTTCGAAGAGGGGCGGTGGATCACGTCGGAGGATGCGAATGTCGAGCACCTGCTGGACGTCTTCACATCCATTGACCCAAACTCGGACGATGTCTGGCCAGCCTGTGGTAATTTCATGGGACACCTCTATTGGCACAAAAAACGGCTGGTTTTGCTAGGGTCGAAGATTGAAGAACTCCCAGATGGCCATCCCTCCAAGCCAGAATGCTTATTCGAGCTCTCACGATTGTTTGAGTCAGTCGGAAATGATGTGGAGAACAGGCGACTACTTATCCACACCTTGAAGCTGTGGAGGGAGCGGGGGAACGACCTTATGGTCGCTCAATCGTTGAGACTCCTATCCTACGCAAACTGGCGGCTGGGCCTCTCCAAGGAAGGGATATCACAGGCGAAAGAGGCGTTGGAGATTTATGAACGATACAATCACGTGCAGGGGCAAGCACAGTGTTTACGAATGCTCGTTCAGTTGTTGGACGATGACAAGCAACTCGACGCTGCGGAAATGGCTGGATCACGAGCAATTGATCTTCTCTCAGACGCCAATGATCAATTCGAAATCTGCCTATGCCACCATGCTCTTGGCAGTATATATCGATCCAAGGACGAGATAGAGAAGGCCATCAGTCACTTCGAGGCAGCTCTCAAGATCGCGTCTTCTTTCAACCAGGACTACTACCTGTTTCTAAGTCATTACTTCCTGGCGGAGCTGTTTTCCGATCAGGGCAGGTTCGGTGAGGCACAGGTTCACATCGAACACGCCAAGCCACATGCAGTCAATGACCCATACCATCTGGGCAACACGATGGAACTGCAGGCTCGGTGCTGGTACAAAGAAGGCAGGTTCGAAGAGGCAAGATCAGAGGCTCTGTGCGCTGTGGATGTTTATGAGAGGCTTGGGGTTGTGAAGGACCTAGAGGACTGCAGAGCGCTCCTCCGGAGTATCGAAGAGAAAATGAAGGAACCGGTTACCTCTGGTGAATGGGATTTCAATGGTGAGTTCCTTGAAACGATACCGCTTGTTACACCTAGTGACTCTCCATTCTCAGCTCGGGGTACCGGACGCCGTCTCGTAAATCTATTCAGACGTGTCCTTCAGCGACCAATCGATCCTGCTTCTGGGCGAAGATCCAATTCCTGACTGTCATATTTCGCATTATTGCTGTTCTACCCCCTGAGGGCGAGGTTCATGCTCGCATGTCCTTTGTACATATAGATGATGTAGTACGTTCGTCCGTCGTTGGGATTTCTTGGGGGCCCAGAGCGACAACGTTTGTCGAATTGCGCACACATAATATAACAAGAGAAAAAACCGTGTATACCACAGTCTGATGAAGGTTATTTGCATATCCAAATAACGCGCAGATCCTCGAAAGTATGAACAAATTATAAATAAAAAAGAGCAGAACTAAGGACAACGAAAAAGAACGCAGGGAAGTCGGGGGATATCCGGAAAGGCAAGGGATCAGAAAAAACAGGCCAGTGGGGTATGGAAGGGTGGCCCGAACAGTTGGAAAGATTGGCATCGGTCGAAATGGAATTGAATGAATACTTACCACACAAATGAAAGCGCCCAGAACCACAGGCGTATCTGCAGGTCATGGAAACGAATACAACGGGAGTCGGGTCAGGAGGACGAAGGCCGTGGCAGCTATGACGCAGGATTTACAAATCCAGCTTGCGTGGGTGCAGGCGAAACCACCCGCACCGCCGTCAAATCCCTTTCCTCGGTCTCCAATCGGGCCAGTGTCTCGGCCAGGTACGTAGCCCGGCTCATATCGCACCTTGCGTCCCACTCGGAATCCACAGTCATGTAGCTCACTGGCCGGCTCTTGTTGGACGTCTTGTTCGACTCAACAGAGGCTACTGTAGCTAGACTGGACCGTTCTCCCCGTGCCTCGCGAGTGGGACGAGATTGTTCCCGAAGCTCAGAGCTTATGAACCCGGCCAGAATCAATGTACTGCCCCTGGTGTTGCCATAGGCTGGGGGAGGCGCAACAGCGATACGGTTATCTTCGACGTCTCCGGTTCCTACCCCTGATTCCATCAATACAGCAGCGTACTGGAGGTAAGCGTGGGTAGGTTACATCAGCATTTCCGACGTCAAGATAGCGAGGAGCCGAAGTAGACTGACCGTTGGCAATGGGGGCCGGTTCCATGGAGCAAGGGCGAGTCTGATGGAAATTTGTTCGCCTCGGTTGAAAACATCCGGGAGGATTTCACCAGGATGCAGCATTGCGTATCTTTCAGCGCGGTACCGGAAGAAAATGCGTTCAAGTAGGACGACTTGAATGATGGCGCAGAGGATAAAAGTGATGTGAACGAATACGCTCGTACCAATCTGCTTACCGACGTCAGAGGACGGGAGGACGAGCTTGGCGATGGTAACCCATAGAGCGATGGTGATGAGCAGAAAGGCGCCCTGGGTGACTAGAAGGAGGATAGTTGATACCCTGACGCCATATTTGGTGAACCCTGGCTTGAAGAGGGGGAAACGAAGGCCAGATGAGGGCTGGGACTCGGCGGGGAACTGGTTACCGTCCGCGTTGGTGATCGGAGATGGTCCAGGTTCGGAACATGCTGGTTGTGACTCTCCATCTGCGGGAATCGACGTTTGGTGAGCGGTTATGTCGGATTCCGATTCTGTACTGGAGGGTGCTGAGGGGTTGAGGCTTTCCCTGTATCCGATTTCGCCTCGTTTGGTTGGCAACGGGTCCGCCTGCGGCTGAGTGGTCGATCCTTGAGAAACAGTGGAAAACGAAGGGGAATGCGTGGCCATGACCAGCAGACAGAGCTTCGGGTATGCACGAGACCACTTGCACCTGGCAAGTCTGCGTAAAAAGGAATGAGGAACCTGACCTCGTTGGAGGCTGGTCGTAAATGGCTTGAGGAGAAAAGCCTTGAAAACTTTAGCGCTCAGCGGTAACCTTCATCAATTGCATTTTTCGATTTGTCTACGACCTGGTTTCGTCGGGGTTGGTGGTCGTGCGATACAAAGTGTAAAGCACAGCTGAAAGTGGGTGTTTGTGTGCGTGCGTGTACGGATAATAAACACGAAGGCAAAAGGTGTAAAGACGAGATGAAACAACGATTAATGAACCGACGTAGGTATGGCGACACCAGGCGAAGGGTGGAACATTGTGCATGGCAGGTCGGACCTCGTCTCGACGGAGTTGCGCTCCTTCCGTGGATCTGCTCTCTTTCCCGGTGTTGCGCCAAACAAACCACATGCGAGCCGAGTGCCACGAGAGATTGTTATCAACAATCCATCAGCCCACCGGCCGACGCCGGACCAACACCATGTGCTTCCCCTCCAAATCAGGAAACCCGGGTTCGGCTGTTCGGCTCTTTACCGGTCTGATCATCCTTCTTCCCGTCCTCGTATTGCGATTTCAACAATCTTCGAGCCTTTCGAAGCCCAAGGTAAAAAAACCATGGATCGCTTCCTCAGGCCTCAGTCGTGGGTATGGAGAGTTGAAGCGAGCATCTTGTCTCCATCCTGACCAGCTAAGCACTCTCCCTGGAAAAGTGGAGGTGCTCCCTCCCAACCCTCCCACTACCAAGCGAATCAATCGCATGGTCCATCAAGTTCCGCGTGCCTTATCATCCAATTTGAGCAAACGCCTATTCTTCAACTCCATCAATGCTCTCAGGCCCATCAGTATAAAGCCTTCGCTTCTTCCGGTACCCTGTCTCTTCAGGTGCTCCCACCCCACGCCATCTGTCCCTCCTAGTCTCACGCGGCAATGGCCACCTACTCCACCGACAGAGACGAAGTCGCTATGCCTCACGTTGCTCCAGTCCAGGAGAAGCTCGAAGTCAATGGCTCATCAGTCCACGAGTCCCTCGCCGACACTCTCGTCGAAGGTTCCGAGGATGTCACCCACGCAGAGTTCGACTCCCTCCGCCACATCCCCGACTCTCTCCCTCTCTCCTCCTTCTTGGTCGTCACCGTAGAGTTCGCTGAGCGTTTCTCCTACTACGGTTAGTGTTCATTCCCGATCTCCGCTTTTCTCCCCCGTCACACAGCCTCGTTTTTCGATCGCGATCGTGCGTCGTTGTGGCTGACTTTCTCTTTTCCCTTGCTTTGTTAGGAACCGCCAACATCTACAACAACTATATTCGTGCCAAGTTACCCCCCGGCTCGACTACTGGTGCCGTTCCAAAGAGCCACCGCGGCAGCGGTGTTGCCGGCGCTCTTGGTTTGGGTCAGCAAAAATCCTTTGCTATCCGTACCTTCAACACTTTCTGGGTCTATACCATGCCCTTCGTTGGTGCGATCATCGCCGATTGTTGGTGGGGGCGTTACAAGACCATCATAATCTTCTCCCTCGTTTACCTGTACGTTGACACCGTTCAATTGCCCAAAGTTGTCCCGTATGAACTCATGTCAATTTCCCTCCTAGGGTCGGTCACGTGATCCTTACTGGTACCGCTGCTCCCGGTGCTCTCAAACATCCCCATGCCTCTGTTGGTGGTTTGGTCGTTGCCATATTCATCATGGGTCTCGGCGCCGGTGCTATCAAATCCAACGTCTCCCCCTTGATGGCTGAGCAGTACACCGGCAAGATCAGGAAAAAGGTTTTGAAATCCGGAGAGACAGTTATCATCAGCCCCGCCTTGACGTATCAGAGGATCTACATGTACTTCTATGCTGCTATCAACTTGGGCGCCGCCGCCGCCATCTCCGCTTCCTTTATCGCTCGTGATCACGGTTACTGGGTTGCCTTCCTCGTCCCCACCATCATCTTCGCCATCGTCCCCTTCGTCCTTGTGTTTGGCAGCAAATTGTATGTGAAGACTCCCCCCCGTGGATCTGTCATCCTTGAGGTTCGTTTTCCGCCCACCTTTTCGTATTCCTTTCATCCAATCGCTCACTACCTCCCCCCTCTAGTGCATCCGTGTCTTCGCTATGGCTGCCGGTTCCAGGATCTCTATCAACCCCGTTACCACTTGGAAGAACTTCAAGAGGCCTGGCTTTTGGGATGCTGCCAAGCCCAGCAACTACGAGAAGGGCACCGTCCCCGCCAGAATCACTTGGGACGACCAGTTCGTTGGCGAAGTTGCTCGTACCTTCAAGGCTTGCAAGGTGTTCTGTTGGTTCCCGTTCTTCTGGTTGTGCTACTCTCAGATCGATGGTAACCTGGGTACCGTCGCTGCCGGCATGACCTTGAACGGTACTCCCAATGATCTGATTCAGAATCTGAACCCCATCTCCATCGTCATCCTCATCCCCTTCTTCGACAAGGTCGTCTACCCCACGCTCAGGAGGCTGGGAATCAACTTCACCCCGATCAAGCGCATCTACACCGGTTTCCTCGTCGCCGGTCTTGCGATGTTGTATGCCGCCATCCTTCAGAAGTTCATTTACGAAAAGTCTCCATGCCACGATAACCAGCCGTCCGCGTGTGAGGACGCTCAGGGCTTCCCCAACCCAGCCCCGATCAACGTTTGGGTCGTTTCTGGACCTTACATCCTCGTCGGTATCGCCGAGATCTTCGCTTCCATCACATCGTTGGAGTATGCTTTCACCAAGGCTCCCAAGCAGATGAAGTCTTTCGTCGCCGCTTTCGCTCAGTTCCAGACCGCCGTCTCTGCCGCCCTCAATTTTGCCCTCGTTTCGGTCAACGTCGAGTACAGGTTCACTTGGCTCTTTGGTTCCTTCGCCATCACCGCGGTTGTTATAGGAACTTTGTTCTATCTGACTTTCCTCAAGCTCGACAGGGCTGAGGCTGCTCTGAACGTTATCGGCACCGGTGATCGTGAAGGGTTCAAGGATCAGCACAAGCAGTCCGAGGGCGGTCACGTGTAAAAAGCTGATCTCTTCATCCTTAAACCCCTTGAACGTCACCGTGTCGTGTTTTCTTCTGTTTGGTCTTTTTTTGTGGTCTTACGCCAAGTCGGCCCTTCGCCGTTCGTATGGGCTTTTAATACGTTACCTTTACTCCTAGCATGTTTCACGAGTGTGATACGATCTACAGTCCACGACCCTTTCTTTAAGAGGTGTTATGCGTAGGAGACTTGTACTTGTAGTTTTGTAATAAAAGAAACGCCAAGTTAAAAAGGCCATAAGCGCGACGCATGAAGTCCATAATACTGGAAACTTAAAATTCCATCCTTGCTTGTTCCCTTCGCTTCTTTTTTTGTGCGTGGCGGCCAGGCCGGGGGTGGAGTTGAACGCCCGGAGATTGGAGGACTCTCCTTGATTTCCGGCTTCTCGGGGTTCGTGACATCTTCCGCCTGTTAATTCCGTGATAGGTTGGATCCGGCGCGGGGAGAGGTTTCCATGCGGTGCAAGATGGGAGCGTGAGACTGCCAAGCCTCGAACGGGTTAAGCCCGATTTGAGATACCGTTACACCTTTGAGGCTTACCACATTTTACATTTGAACGTTCGAATGTGGAGGGCTACTAGGGTGTGTTTTGGAATCTGGGATAACGAAGAATGGAGGTCGTGCCATGACTTGTACGTTAGCTTATAGATCCTACCGATAATACGAAAGGGGACCAGGGATACCCGAGTTGAATTGGGCTGAAAGATTCGAGATCGACCTCGTCGTGAGATTCCAGCACCGAGTAGGTAGTGACCGGTGACTGGCCAAAAGATATTCACAAGTCATCGGTTATCGATTTATCGGCCTATATCACACCCCCGGAACAAGGCAACTTACTCATATGGCACATTCGGACGTGTGACGAATTGATCATCCGTTGGCGGCGTTTTCGACCGTACCTCGCAGGATGACATCGGGGAATCGTAGTGTGGGTCATCCCAGTCACTGAGTGTGTATGTCAAGAATATGATGCGAGCAGAATGGACCAAACATCGAATCCGAGTTGAATCGCCTCCTTCGGTCGACGACGATTGTTTCGATTGGGGGGGAGTTGGAGGTCTCGGTACTCCCATGGTTTCTCTGTTGAGAAACCCCAGTCGCGGAGGTCCCCGTACTTAGGTACGCATTCGTGACCCGGCCGGATTGCGCAAACTATTCCAAGTTCGCCTTGAAATTCAATCTTCCACCCACTCGGCCCTCACTCCTAACACAGGGGGAACGGAGCACCTGCTGGAGAAATCCCTGCCCTATCACAGATTCCTTGTTAGCACCACCGCTCGCAAAAGAAAGTATTCCAGACGCAAAGGACACTCACGTTGATGACCATCACATCAGTCGTACACCCTCCAACTTTGACTCTACTATCACGCACCGTACCTTGCCACTCCCATGTCTTCATCTCACCATTCTCAACTCTATCACCCCTCGTACCCTTCACATTCCGATTCTTCTTGAACCCACGGGTGAGTATCGACTCACCGGAGGAGTTGGAAGAAACGCCAGCCTCAGACGCAAGTGCGGCCAAGTTCGGTTGTGGGATAATCCCAGAAGGCAAGGGGCTTGACCACCCCTTGACTACTTACCGTACCTCTCCGAACGAACATGTCTTGGATCGGAACACCGACTTGTCGCTGTAGAGAAGCCTGGAGCGTGGGTTCTTCACCCTCCTTGAGATCGAGATACCCCGCGGGCGCTACGAGAAAGAATGGGATCTCGTCTGTGACGCGAAACCCCGAAGCTGGAGGGATGAACAACCACCCATCACAGTGTACGCGCCTGACACCCGACATAGCCGCAGCAACTTGAGTTGGATGAAATACCCCCGATCAATGGGGGAGCGGGGTCCACCGCACCTTCGATCCGTATGCATACTTGATTGATTCTCACCGCTGCTGGGATGTCCTCGAGACGTCCCAATCTCATTTGCAACGGACTCTCGTGGATCGGTGTCCACAGAATCCACAGCATGTCGAGATACCAAGCATGTTCGGAATTCAGAACACTACTCGATAATCAACGGAAAATCTGGAATCCGACCACCGCGTCGGCAAGTTCTGATTTGTTACCAAATTTCCTTCGGTTGTCAGGCCTGGAGATACCTCAAACTTTGAGGCTTGACCAAAGGGGTCCAGAACGGCGCGTAACTTGGTCGTTGTTAGCTTCGTGCCGTGCGTTACGAATCAGACTCTGCCAGATTCCTGCGCGTGACCTTGGTATATACATGAATCATTGCATGGGCCGTGGGAGCCTGCCTGACATCAGCCTTGCACCATGACCCTCGTATTTCGGTTAAGCCCTGACTGATATCCCAAGGCCCCAAACAATATTCGGATCACACCTACCAGACGAAGGAACGGAATAGTCCAGTATGGTTGCCTCAGGAACCAGGGGAGGGACAGACATGTTGGCATTCGTTCCACTCGGATTCCGATACAAACTCGAAATCTCTCTCCTTTCCTCCTCCTCGTCTCCCTCGGGTAACCCAGACTCGTGCCCACACTCGATGTGACCATTTATGTCCTCATAAGAAAGGACAAATTTGACGAACTTGGGTGGACTTTGCTGGCACGTGGGAAAGCTCGACAAGCCGATGATCTATACCCTCCTCCTGATCCGTGACCGGAAGTTGTGGATGCCTGAGCTTGTCCAGTTTTGAGTAACAGGTCGTCCTGCTTGGTTTCGAGGTCGTAGTGTGAGCGAATATGACAGGCCATGGTAGCCATGAGACACCAATGGGGGTATCGAAGGCCCTGCGGTTGTCGGAGTAGGATTAGAGAGTCAGTGGAGATCGGATCCGGGGGTTGTTGATAATCGAGCATTTCAGAATCTTATCTGTTTGTGTTTGATATCACATACGAACCCTTTCTTAAAAGCAAATGTCGTTCGCTGGCACTCCTCAGTCTTTTGCCTTATACTGAGGACTGAGTCGCCTTCTTCTTTCGACTTATATTATACTAATATTCCTCGTAGTATAGCTTACTGAGACGTTGCTTAGTTTTCATCAGGGGTCATGGAAGCGCGATCTGTGGTCTGGTTATGCATTGAACCCAGGACGCGCCAACCATCACGAGTACGGTTTTCCTTCATCAAAGTGTGCCTCCGTTTAGACGCGCACCGTGCGCGTCATGACAAAATGGCCGCTCATTCCTATTAGTGTTCGGGTTCTTCCTTACACCCTTTGTATCGCACTGTTTCCCTGCAGCTACCCCGAACTTCGACCATGGATACAAATCCCCAGCGACGGAACAACCAGGGTGGTGCTCTCTCATCACTCAACGCTGCCGTGGAGGCCACGAATGTTGCGGAGAGGAGGACTGGTATTGCACCAGCTAAGGCCGCATTTAGTTCCATCAGTGCTCTCCTGACAACCATTAGGGTCCGTTCTCTCCTATCCTGCGACGATGACCTTCCAACTCACGTTTACCCAGGACTTGATGATCAAAAAAGCGGATTATGTCGAACTAGGGCTAGCTTGCGCCGACGTCTGTGGAGCCCTTGACCGGGGGGTGAACGGAAGACAGGAGGATCAGATCAGTCAGTCAGTGTTGGAAGCGATTGAGCGATTGACAAAGTGAGTTGAACCAGCTATGGATACACCGTGCGATTCACTTACCGGGCTCTCACTTGCAGGACCGTTGTCGAGGTCAAAAGGAACGTCGACGAGTTGGCCAAACGAAATAGGGTCTCTCGGTTTTTCCATGCAAAGAACGACAAGGACACGATTGCCACCTGGAGGTTGGATCTCAACAGGATCCTTCACGTCTTCAACGTACGTCTCATCACTTCTCCACTAGCATCGCTAAGCGTCGGTCTCCAGACCGAACTCGCGGTAAACACCCATGCCATCGTCTCAGACATCCATCGTGCCATCGTGGAACTTCAGGAAGCAAACGAAAATAGACATCGGTTAGTGAGTACCACTCATACCCCGTCCATCACCGAACGAATGCTTATCATTGCCTAGACCCAACCCAGGTCAGCACTCGCAGCCACCAATGGATGTAGTATCTTATGTTTGTATCTAGCACACCTGGTGAATCGCCTCCCCCACCACCGAGGGCCTGTTTCGGACGCCAAGAGTTGATCGAAAGCATCGTTGACCTCGCAGAACGCCTCACTCCAATCGCTCTGATCGGTGCCGGTGGGATTGGCAAGACTTCCATCGCCCTCACCGTCCTCCACAATGATCGCATCAAGAAGCGGTTTGGCGCCAACCGCCGATTTATCCGTTGCGACCAATTCCCTGCCTCGCTCCCTCACTTCCTCCGCCGGCTCTCGCAGGCCATCGGCGCAGGCATCGAAAACCCCGAGGATTTGACTCCCCTGCGTCCATTCCTGTCCTCAACGAAGATGATCCTGTTCCTGGACAACGCCGAATCCATTCTGGATCCTCAGGGGGCGGATGCCCGGAAGATATATGGCGTAGTGGAAGAGCTGGGCCGGTTCAGCAACATCTGCCTTGGCATCACCTCCCGCATTTCTACTGTTCCCCCACACTGCAAGCGTCCGATCATCTCCACATTGTCAATGGAGTCGGCATGCGACATCTTCTACGGCATCTACGACAATGGCGGACGGTCCGACATCGTCAGCGACCTGGTCAGGCGATTGGACTTCCACGCGCTTTCGATCACGTTGCTCGCTACTGTTGCATCGCACAACATGTGGGATTACGATCGATTGGCGAGGGAATGGGAGGCGCACCGCACACAGGTACTTCGAACGGACTACAATGAGAGCCTGGCAGCAACGATCGAACTTTCGCTGGCTTCACCGACGTTCCGCGGACTTGGCCCGGACGCGCGCCACCTGCTTGGGGTCATCGCCTTCTTTCCTCAAGGCATCGACGAGGATCTCGACTGGTTGTTTCCCACCCTCTCCGACAAGAAGGACATGTTCGACAAATTCTGTGTTCTTTCCCTGACATATCGAACCAACGGCTTTGTCACCATGTTGGCACCGCTCCGAGACTACCTGTGCCCAAAGGGACCGGAATTCTCCCCACTCCTCCACACAACCAAGGACCATTACTTCCGCAAATTGTCTGTTGAAGTTGAACCTGGCAAGCCTGGGTTCGAAGAGGCGCGGTGGATCACGTCGGAGGATGTGAACGTCGAGCACCTGTTGGACGTCTTCGCATCCTTTGACCCAAACTCGGATGATGCCTGGTCAGCCTGTTGTAATTTCATGGAACACCTGTATTGGCACAAAAGACGACTGGTTGTGCTAGGGCCAAAGATCGAAGGACTCCCCGATGGCCATCCCTCCAAGCCAGAGTGCTTGTTTGAGCTCTCACGACTGTTTGACTCAGTCGGGAATGGTGTGGAGCGTAGACGACTCTGTATCCACACCTTGAAGCTATGGAGGGAGCGGGGGGATGAGCTCAAGGTCGCTCGTTCGTTGAGGCTCTTATCCTATGCAAACTTGCGGCTGGACCTCTTGAAGGAAGGGATATCACAGGCAAGAGAAGCGTTGGAGATTTATGAACGACACAATGACGTGGAAGGACAAGCACACTGTTTACACATGCTCGCTAATTTGTTGGACGACGATAACCAACTCGACGCTGCGGAAGCGGCTGGATTTCGAGCAATTAATCTCTTCTCAAAGATCAACGACCAATCCAACATCTGCCTATGTCACCATGCCCTTGGCCGTATATGTCGATCCAAGGGTGAGATAGAGAAGGCAATCAGCCACTTCATGGCAGCCCTTGAGATCGCGTCTTCTTCGAACTGGGACAACCTGCTGTTTCTGAGTCATTACCCGCTGGCGCAGCTGTTTTGCGATCAGGGCAGGTTCGGTGACGCACACATTCACATTGAACACGCCAAGTCACATACGGACAATATCCCGTACAATCTGGGCATCGCGATGGAACTGCAAGCTTGGTGCTGGTATGGAGAACGCAGGTTCGAAGAGGCAAAATCAGAGGCTTTGGGCGCTGTGGATGTTTTTGAGAGGCTTGGAGCTGCGAAGGATCTAGAGGACTCCAGGGGGCTCCTCCGGTATATTGAAGAGGAAATGAAGGAAGCGGTTGCCTCTGGTGAATAGAGTTCCAACGGTGAGCTCCCTGAGACGGTGCCGCTTTCTATACCTAGTAACTCTCCATTCTCAGCTCGGGGTACCGGACGTCGTCTCACAAATCTATTCCGACGTGTCCTTCCGCGACCAATCGATTCTGCATCTGGACGAAGATCTAATTCCTGATTATCGTATTTCGCATTATTACTGTTACTCTCTAAGGGCGTGTGGTCGATCACGAGGTAGGTTCATACGCACATGTACTTTGTATATATATATAGATGATGTAGTACGTCCGTCGGTCGTTGGGGTTTCTTGGGAGACCCAGAGCGACAAAGTTGGTCGAATGGCGCACACGTAATACAATAAGAGAGAAAACTGTGTATACACACAACCCAACGAGGTGTATTTGTACATTCAAACAACGCACAGATCCTCGAAAGCACAACTAAGGACAATGAAAAAGAATGCAGGGAAGTCGGGGAAGGGAATATGCGGAAAAGCAAAGGATCAGAAGAAACGGACCAGTGGGGGTAAAGAGTGACCGCATATCCGTACATCCACCAGGATTGTCAAGATGTTGTAAGACAAATGGGTTGGGGAAACGAATGTCGTTTCTTCGTCGCGAGGGGCTGTTGGGATATTCCGTAAGTGCCGGCGGTATGGAAGGGTGGCCCGAACAGTTGGAAAGGTTGACATCGGTCGACATGGAACTGGATGAATGTTTACCACACAAATGAAAGCGCCCGAAACGACAGGCACATCCGCAGATCATGAAAACGAATACGACGGAAGTCGGGTCAGGAGGACGAAGGTGGCGGCGACTATGATCCAGGATTCACAAATCCAGCTTGTGTGGGTCCAGGCGAAACCACCCGCACCGTCGTCAAATCCCCTTCCTCAGCCTCCAATCGGGCCAGTGTCTCGGCCAGGTACGTAGCTCGGCTCATATAATACCTTGCGTCCCACTCGGAATCCAGTCATGCAGCCCACTGGTCGATTCTTGTTCGACGTCCTGTTCGATTCGACAGAGGCTACTGTGGCTGGACTGGACCGTTCTCTCCGTACCTCGCGAGCGAGACTAGATTGTTCCCGAAGCTCAGAGCTGACGAACTCGGCTAGTAATGTACTGCCCCCGGTGTCACCATATGCTGGTGGAAGTGCGACAGTAATACGATTGTCTTCGACATCTCCAGTTCCTATCCCTGATTCCGCCAAGATAGCAGCGTACCGGAGATAAGCGTGGATAGGTTACATCAGCATTTCGGACATCAAGATAACGAAGGAAGTGGACTGACCGTTGGCAATGGGGGCCGGTTCCACGGAGCGAGGGCGAGTCTGGTAGGGACTTGTTCGCCCCGGTTGAAAACGTCTGGAAGGATTTCACCAGGGCGCAGCATGTATATCTTTCAGCGCGGTACCGGAAGAAAAGGTGCTCAAGTAAGGCCACTTGAACGATGGTGCAGAGGGCCTTGAGTGGCGGATTGAACCTTGCTGGCACGTAGGGAACCTTGACAAGCCGATGATCTATACCCTCCTCCTGATCCGTGACCGGAAGCCGTAGATGCCTGAACTTGTCCAGTTTGGAGTAACAGGTCGTCCTACTCGGTTTCTGTCGTAGTGTGAGGGAATGTGATGGGCCACGGTAGCCATGAGACTAGTGGGGAGGTATCGAAGAGAGCCAACGGAGATCGGATCCGGAGATCATGGGCATCGGGATT